>PVKP010005996.1:0-85846 GCA_004027715.1 Plecturocebus donacophilus | reverse complement strand
AACAACTAGACTTAACAAATATTTACAGAACTCTCCTCCCACAAATCCACAAAACATACATTTTTCTCAGTATCACATTATACCTATTTTAAAAGTGACCACATAATTGGAAGTAAATCACTCCCCAGCAATTGCATAGCATTTCACAGGTTTAAATAAAATATTGGTTGGCTGCTTATTTGTTATTTTCATCCCCTATCCCTTCCTGTCTCCATTGTTAAACACAATTGTTGGCATAAAAGAGGTTTTTAATACCCATTTTTAGACTGTATTCTAGCCTGGGCAATAAAACAAGAATCCCATTCTCTCTCCCTCTTTCTCTTCCTCTTTCTTTCTCTCTTTCATACTTTTTTTTCATTCTTTTGCTGTTTCTTTCTTTCTCCTTTTCTCTCCTTTTCTAAAATCTCTTCCTCTTTCTTTCTCTCTTTCATTCTTTTTTTCTTTCTTTTGCTGTTTCTTTCTTTCTCTTTTTCTCTCTTTTTCTAAAATCTCTTCCTCTTTCTAAAAAAAAAAAAAAAAAAAAAAAAACCAAAAACAAAAAAACTCATACAAATCTGGGTGGCTGTTTCAACTGGCACTTGGATAATCTGAGAGGCAGAGCCACCCATTCAACTGAAAAACAGGGAGCTGAAAGTAGGGAGCCAGGTGGTCTGGCTTGGCAGGTCCCACCCCCAAAAAGACCAGCGATCTGAAATGCTCTGGATTGAGTGTTTTGCAGGAAGCACAGCTGGACCCGGGATGGTCCAGATCTGTGGGGAGAGGGGCATCTGCCTTACCTAGGCAGTCTACCACTACTGAGGCAGTCTGCCATTACCGAGGAAGTCCGCCAATATGGAGGCAATCTGCTATTTCTGAGGCAATCTGCCATTACTGAGACAGTCTATCATTAGCAAGGCAGTCTGCCATTGCTGAGGCAGACCGTCATTACCGAGGCAGTTCTAACTGTACCTCTGTAAAGAAAACCACAAGGAAACTTACATAGCAGCTGGGCAGAGCCTGCAGCAGCTCAGCAATGCCTCTGCTGGCAGACTGACTAGTCTACCTCCTGGCTTGGCAGGGCATCTCTGACAAAAGGCAACAGCACTTCAGGAACTTATAAGTAAAGCCCCACCTTCCCAGGACAGAGCACCTGGGAAAAGAGGTGGTTATGACTTCCGCTGCAGCAGACTTCAATGTACCTGCTCAACAGCTCTGAACAGAACGATGGACCTCCCAGCACAGCACTTGAGCTCTGATAAGGGGCAGACTGTCTCCTCAAGCGTCTTCCCAACCCCCGTATATCCAAAGAGTCACCTCATAAAGGAGAGCTCTGGCTGACATCTGGTGGGTAACCCTCTGGGACAAAGACAACAGAATAAGAAATTAGCAGCAACCTTTACTGCTCTGCAGCCCTCCTGGGTGATTCCTAGGCAAGCAGAGTCTGAAGTAGACCTCTTGCAGACCTACAGCAGAGAGGCCTGATTGTTGGAAGGAACACTAAAAAACAGAAAGAAATAGCTTCAACATGAAAAAAAAAAGGATGTCCACAATGAGACTGCATTTGAAAGTCACCAACTACAAAGACCACAGGTAGATAAATCCATGAAGATGGGACGAAACCAGTGCAAAAAGGATGAAAATACCAAAAACCAGAACACCTCTCCTCCTCCAATGGATCACAACTCCTCAACAGCAAGGGAACAAATCTGGATGCAGAAAGAGTCTGACAAATTGACAGAATCAGACTTCAGAAGGTGGGTCATAACAAACTTCTCTGAGCTGAAATACCATGTTCTAACCCAATAAAAATAAACTAAGAACCTTGAAAAAATCTTAGACGAAATGTTAACTAGAATAAACAGCTTAGAGAAGAATATAAATGGCTTGATGGAGCTGAGAAACACAGCACGAGAACTTCACAAAACATACATAAATTTCAATAGCCAAATTGACCAAGCAGAAGAAAGGAGATCAGAGATCGAAGATCAACTCAATGAAATAAAATGAGAAGGCAAGATTAGAGAAAAAAGAGTGAAGAGAGATTAACAAAGCCTCCAAGAAATATGGGATTATGTGAAAAAACCTAATCTACGTTTGATAGGTGCACCTGAATGTGTGAGAGAGAATGAATCCAAGCTGGAAAACACTCTTCAGGATATTATCCAGGAGAACTTCCCCAACTTATCAAGGCAGGCCAACATTCAAGTCCAGGAAATAGAGAACACCACAAAGATATACCTCAAGGAGAGCAACCGCAAGGCACGTAACCGTCAGATTCACCAGGGTTGAAATAAAGGAAAAAATGCTAAGGGCAGCTAGAGAAAAAGATCAGGTTACCCACAAAGGGAAGCCCATCAGACTCACAGTGCATCTCTCCACAGAAACCATACAAGCCAGAATATAGTGGGAGCCAATATTCAACATCCTTAAAGAAAATAACTTTCAACCTAGAATTTCATATTCAGCCAAACTAAACCTCATAAGCAAAGGAGAAATAAAATCCTTTATGGACAAGCAATTGCTGAGAGACTTTACCACCACCAGGCCTGCCTTACAAGAGCTCCTGATTGACGCACTAAACATGGAAAGGAACAACCGGTACCAGCCACTGCAAAAACGTAGAAAATGGTAAAGACCACCAACACAATAAAGAGACTTCATCAACTAATGGCCAAAACAACCAACTAGCATCAAAATGGCAGAATCAAATTCACACATAACAATATTAACCTTAAATATAAATGACTAAACGCCCCAATCAAAAGACACAGACTGACAAATTGGTAAAAAAGTCAAGAACCATCAATGTGCTATATTCAGGAAACCCATCTCATGTGCAAGGACACATAAATAAAGGGATGGAGGAAAATTTACCAAGCAAATGGAGAGCAAAAAAAAAAAAAAAAAAAAAAAAAAAAAAAAAAAAAAAAAAAAAAAAAAAAAAAAAAAAAAAAAAGCAGGAGTTGCAATCCTAGTCTCTGATAAAATGGACTTCAAACCAACAAAGATCCAGAGACAAAGAAGGGCATTACATAACTGGAAAAGGATGAATACAACAAGAAGAGCTAATGATCTTAAATATATACACACCCAATACTGGAGCACCCATATACATAAACCAAGTTCTTAATGACTTAAAAAGAGACTTAGACTGCCACACAATAATAGTGGGAGACTTGAACACTCCACTGTCGATATCAGACAGCGCAACCAGACAGAAAATTAACAAGGATATCCAGGACTTTAGCTCAGATCTCAACCAAGTGGACCTAATAGACATTTACAGAAATCTCTACCCCAAATCCACAGAATATGCATTCTTCTCAGCACCACATCACACCTACTCTAAAACTCAACACATAATTGGAAGTAAATCACTCCTCAGCAAATGCAAAAGAACGGAAATCATAACAGTCTCTCAGACCACAGGGCAATCAAATTAGAACTCAGCATTAAGAAACTAACTCAGAACCTCACAACTCATGGAAACTGAACAACTGGCACCCAAATGTCAAATGGATAAGTAATGAAATAATGGCAGGAATAAAGATGTTCTTTGAAACCAATGAGAACAAAGACACAACATACCAGAATCTATGGGACACATTTAAAGTAGTGTCCAGAAGGAAATTTATAGCAATAAATATCCACATGATAAGTGAGGAAAGATCCAAAATCTACACCCTATCATAAAAATTGAAAGAGCTTGAGGTACAAGATTAAAAATATTCAAAAGCTAGCAGAAGACAAGAAATAACTAAGATCAGAGCAGAACTTAAGAAGATAGAGACACAAAAAGCCCTACAAAAAATCTATAAATCCAGGAGTTGGTTTTTTTGAAAAGATCAACAAAATAGACCACAGACACATGGACACAGGGAGGGGAGCATCACACACTGCAGTCTGTTGCGGGGGCTAGAGGAGGGATAGCAGGGGGTGAGGAGGATGGGGAGGGATAACATGGGAGAATTGCCAGATACAGGTGATGGGGGGAAGGACGCAGCAAAACACCTTGGCATGTATGTACCTATGCAACAATCCTGCATGATCTGCACAAGAAGAATAAAATCGATGCAATAAAAAATAATAAAGAGGATATCACCACCAATTCTACAGAAATACAAACTACGATCAGATATTACTACAAACAACTCTATATACATTAACCAGTAAACCTGGATGAAATCGATGAATTCCTGGACACTTACAACCTCTCAAGCCTAAGCCAGGAAGAAGTTGAAACCTGAATAGACAAGGGTTGAAGTTGAGGCAGTAATTAATAACCTACCAACTAAAAACAGCCCAGGTCCAGATGGGATCACAGCCGAATTATACTAGACATACAAGGATGGGCTGATACCATTCCTTCTGAAACTATTCCAAACAAACAAAAAAACAGGGAATCCTTCCAAAATCATTTTATGAGATCAACAACATCCTTATACCAAAACCCAGCAGAGACTCAACAAGAAAAGAAAACTTTGGGCCAATATCCATGATGAACATAGATGCAAAAATCTTCAATAAAATACTGGCAAACCGATTGCAACAGCACATCAAAAAGCTTATCCATCACGATCAACTAGGCTTCATCCTGGGGATGCAAGGCTGGTTCAACATAAGCAAGTCTACAAACATAATCCACCACATCAACAGAAACAAAGCCAAAAACCACATGATTATCTCAATAGATGCAGAGAAGGCTTTCAACAAAATTCAACAGCATTTTATGCTAAAAACTGTCAATAAACTAGGTATTGATGGAATGTATCCCAAAAATAATAAAAGCTATTTACAACAAACCCACAGCCAATATCATATTGAATGGACAAAAACTGGAAGCATTCCCTTTGAAATCTGGCATTAGACAAGAATGCCCTCTCACCACTCCTATTCAATACAGTATTGGAAGTTCTAGCCAGTGCAATCAGGCAAGAAAAAGAAATAAAGGATATTCAATTAGGAAAGACGAAGTCAATTTGTCTCTATTAGCAGATGGCATGACTGTATGTTTAGAAGACCCCATCATCTCAGTCCAAAATCTCCTGAAACAGGCAAGCAACTTCAGCAAAGTCACAGGATGTAAAATCAATGTGCAGATACCAAAAGCATTCCTATACACCAACAACAGACAAACAGAGAGCCAAATCAAGAGCGAACTGCCATTCACAATTGCTACAAAGAGAATAAAATACCTAGGAATACAACTAACAAAGGATGTAAAGGACCTCTTCAAGGAGAACTACAAACCACTGCTCAAGAAAATAAGAGAAGAAACAAACAGATGGAAAACCATTCCATGCTCATGGATAGGAAGAATCAATATTGTGAAAATGGCCATACTGTCCAAAGTAATTTATAGATTCAACGCTATCCCCATCAAGCTACCAATGACCTTCTTCAAAGAATTGAAAAAAAAAAATTAAACTTCATATGGAACCAAAAGAGAGCCCGAATAGCGAAGAGAATCCTCAGCAAAAAGAACAAAGCTGGAGGCATCACACTACCTGACTTCAAACTATCCTACAAGGCTACAATAATCAAAACAGCATGGTACTGGTACCAAAACAGAGATATAGACCAATGGAACAGAAAAGAGGCCTTGGAGGCAATGCCACACATCTACAACCATCTGATCTTTGACAAACTTAACAAAAACAAGCAATGGGGAAAGGATTCCCTCTTTAATAAATGGTGTTGGGAAAATTGGCTAGCCATGTGCAGAAAGCTGAAACTGGACCCCTTCCTGACACCTTACACTAAAATTAACTCTAGATGAATTAAAGACTTAAACATAAAACTTATCACCACAAAAGCCCTAGAATAAAACCTAGGCAAAACCATTTAGGACATAGGCATAGGTAAGGACTTCATCACTAAAACACCAAAAACATTGGCAACAAAAGTCAAAATAGATAAATTAAACCTCAGAGCTTCTGCATAGCTAAAGAAACAATCATTAGAGTGAACTGGGAAGCAACAGAATGGAAAAAAATATTTGCAATCTACACATCTGATAAAGGGCTAATGTCTAGAATCTACAAAGAACTAAAACACATTTACAAGAAGAAAACAAACACATTCAAAAGTAGGCGAAGGATAAGAACAGACACTTTTCAAAAGAAGACATATATGAGGCCAACAAACATATGAAAGAATGCTCATCATCATTGGTCATTAAGGAAATGCAAATCAAAACCACATTGAGATACCACATAACACCATTTAGAATGGTGATCATTAAAAAATCGTGAGACAATAGATGCTGGAGAGAATGTGGAGAAATAGGAATACTTTTACACTGTTGGTGGGAGTGTAAATTAGTTCAACCATTGTGGAAGACAGTGTGGCGATTCCTCACGAATCTAGAAATAGAAATACTGTTTGACCCAGCAATCCCATTACTGGGTATATACTCAAACGATTATAAATAGTTCTATTATAAAGACACATGCACATATACGTTCATTGCGGCACTGTTTACAAAAGCAAAGTCCTGGGAGCAACCCAAATGCCCATAGATGTTAGACTGGACAAAGAAAATGTGGCACATAAACACCATTGAATACAATGCAGCCATAAAAAATGATGAGTTTGTGTCCTTTGTAGGAACATGGATGAATCTGGAAACCATCATTCTCAGCAAACTGACACAAGAACAGAAAATCAAACACTGAATGTTCTCACTTACAAGTGGGTGTTGAACAATGAAAACACATGGACACACAGAGGGGAGCATCACACACTGGGGTCTCTTTTCGGGGGTTAGGGGAGGGACAGTGGGGGTTCGGGAGGTTGGGGAGAGATAACATGGGGAGAAATGCCAGATATAGGTGACAGGAGAATGGAGGCAGCAAACCACCTTTCCGTGTATGGGACAATCCTGCATGATCTGCACAAGTACCCCAGAACCTAAAGTACAATAAAAATAAAAAAGAAAGAAAATGGCAGATGACAAAACATATAGAAAAAAGTATCATAATCATGGATCAGAATTAATATCAATAAAATGACCATCTACCCAAAACGTTATATAAATTTAATTCAATCTCAATCAAAATACCAATTTCCTTTCTCACAGGATTACAAGCACAATTCTAAAATTCATATGAAGCAAAAAATAACTCAAATAAAGTTAGAAGCATTACATTATTTGACCTCAAATTATACGTTGTGGATATAGCAAACCAAACAGCATGGTACTATTACAAAAATAGACACATGGATCAAGGCAATGGGATACAGAACCTGGAAATAAAGCCACATAATTAGAACCAATTGATCTTCAACAATGTTGACAAAAATGTACATTGGGGAAAGAGCACTCAACTCAATAAATGGTCTTTGGAAAATTTAATCACCATATGCAGAAGAATAACACTGAACTTCTCTCTTACAGTATTTAAAATCAATTCAAGATGAATTAAAAACTTAAATGTATATATAACCTGAAATGATAAAAAGACTAAAAAAAAAAACCTATAGACAACTGTTCTGGACATTGCTCCAGGCAAATAATTCATGACTAACATGTTAAAAGCATAGGCAACAAAAACAAGAAACATACAGGTGAGACTGAATTAAACTAAAATAACTTCTACACAGGAAAATAAATAACCAAAAGAGGAAACTTTGTTTACTTTTAGAGTTACTTGGTTTCTGTTGTTGCAATGGATGAATTATGTATGTATTCTGTATATTATTTCCTTATCAGATTGGTGATATGAAGATTTTTTCTCCCATTCTATAGATTGTCTTTTCACTAAGTTCCAGACTTGTTCTTTTTGCTTAGAGTCGCTTTAGATACTTACGTTTTTTTTCTTGTTTTCATATAAATTTTTTTTCTTTCTTTTTGTTTCTTTTTTTTTTCTTTTTTGCTGATACTGTGAATAACGTGCAGAATAGGAAGAAATGTTTGTGATATATGCATCAGATAGCAGACTAATATGCAGAATTTACGAGAAACTCAAATCATCAACAACAAGAAACAAATAATTTCATTTAAAAATAAGCAAAAAACATGAATAGATATCCTTCAAAAGAAGACATAAAAAGGGGTAACAAGCACATAAAAATTCTGAATATCTTTAATCACCAGATAAATAAATATTAAAACAATAATGAGATATAATTTTACCTTAGAATTACTATCATTAAAAAGGCAAGAAATATTAGATGTTGGTGAAAATGTAAAGAAAAGGGAGAGCTTACACATAGTTCATGAAAATGTAAATTAGTAAAACTTAAATAGAAAGCAATATGTAGATTTCTCAAAGAACTAAAAATAAAACTGACACTTGATCCTGCAATTCCTCTACTGGGTATTTACCTAAATGACAATAAATTGTTTTATAAAAAGACACTGCATTTATATATTTATCATAGCACTATTCACAATTGAAAAAATATGGAATCGACCTATGTGTACATCAATGAATGGTTGGATAGAGAAAATTATATATATATATAATATATATATTATATATATATGTGTATATATATATATATAGTGGAACATAATTTGGCTATTAAAAAGAGTAAAATCATTTACTCTGCAGCAACATGGATAGAACTGGGGACCATTATTACAGGTGAAACAACTCAGAAACAGAAAGTTAAATACCACATGTTCTCATACATTAGTGTGTTTAAATATTGTATAAACATGAACATAGAGTGTTGATTAATAGATGTTAGAGCCTTGAAAGAGTGGGGCGGTGTGGTGAGGGTGACAGATCATAAATTACTTAATTGGTACAATGTCCATTATTCAGGTGGGAGTTACACTTAAAAGCTTACACTTCATTATGACATGATATACTAATTTAACAAAATGGCACTTGTACCTCTTAAATTTATCCAAATGAAAAGTTAAAAAATAAAAAAAAATGATTCAAGTTATGCCAAGTACTTTTTCTGTTCACTAGAAATAAATAGAGATCAATAACAGAAGGGAAATATAAAAATATACAAATTGAGGAAAGTAAACACACTCTTTGAACAGTCAACAGGCCAAAGAATTGAAAAGGGAAGTTACAAAATATCTTGAAACATTTATGTTTTTTTTTCCAAGATGGCAGATTAGATGTTTTGACATGCCTCAGCCAATTATAAATAGGAAGATAGTGCATAAGATCAATTCCATGAGCTTTAATTCAAGTAGGAAATGGAAATCCACTGGAATTATAAAGGACACTCCAGATCCCAGGGAGGAGAATGACAGTGAACAGACTCTGACGGTCTCCAGTTGATAAAAGTGAGTGAAGCCCCAATATGTGAGAAAGGCAGAGAGCCTCCCTTTGTCAATCACTTTTTCACTGGGGATCTGATCAACTCCGACTGAGAGAGAAAATTTAGTTTCTTCCAAGCCCTAGAGCTAACTTGAGGAGAAGTTTGGAGAGGCTGTGAGGGAAAGATAACAGGAAAAGCTACTGACATTTGTCCAGACCCAGGAGCAAAAACAGGATGCCATTTTTAATCTGGGGACACACAAAGTCAGACATACTTTGGCAAAATAGCAGCATGGCTGCAAAGGCATTTTAGTCTTGGGCCAGACATTGGAGCACCTGCTTTGGAATAGAGTAGGGGCCTACATAGCCAGAACGTGAAAAGCACCTTATCAGTAGGTGCTGAAATTGTGCTCTTTCCTGTAACAAGCCCAGAGCAGGAGGAGAGCAGCCATAGCTGCAGTTTCTCCTGGGATGCAAAATGCAGCCAGGGCCAGTTTGGTGTCCTGGAACCAGTCTGTGTATACCATTGTCCAGGGCCCAAGTCAACTCTCCTGAGATTGTGGTGCAGCACGACCCCCTCCACTTGATCCTGAGACAGAAATTCAGGCTTTAGTAGCACTCATTTGACTGGTTCTGCAGTCTGATCTGCTCCAACCTTTCTGGCTATAAATCATGGTGAAGTGAGGGTGCGCTATGCTCATTGCCGAGGCAGATCTCCAGGCATCCAGGACATCAACTTGACTTGATTTACAGACTAACCCTACCAACCCTTCCTTAATATAGATCATGGTGCAGGGAGGCCGCCTTCACTTAATGCCCAAGCAGATCTCCAGGTATCCATCATACCTATTCCCCTGATTCAGCAGTTTGACCCACCCTACTTTCTGTGCAGATCCTGGTGCAGAGAGGGCCTCTCTGCTTTATGTCCAGACAGATCTCCAGGCATTCACTGCACCCACTTGTCCGGTTCAGCAGCCTGAGATGCTCTACCTTTCCTGGCCATAAATTGTAGCCCTGTGAGGCTGTCTCTGCTCCACACCCAGCCAGATTTCTAGGCATTCAAAGCATCAGCTTGCCTGGGTCAGCAGCCTAAGCTACCCCACCCTTTCTGTACAGAAATTCAGGTACAGGAGGGCCTTTCCTATTACATGCTCAGGCAGATTTTCAGGTGTTGGAGCACCTACTTAATTGGAACAGAAGCCTTAGCTGCCCCCACCTTCTTGTGCAGAGACCTTGGTGTAAAGAAATCCTCTCTATTCCACATCGAGGCCAATCTATAGGGACCTGGAGCACCCACTCTCCTAGATTAGGAGTTTAGGCCATGGCTCATTACTAGGCAGAGAACATGAGGCCAAGATTTTTCAGATTCATGCTGAGGCACAACTTCGAAAACTTGGTGGCTACCTACTGGATTCTCTCTCAGGGCTGGTGCTTGTACCTGCCATCATGGGACCCCTAGAAAGACATGTCCAGTGGGCTCCCAACCATTTTGGTCCTCAGACCACCAGGTTAATTAGGGAGCACAGACCAGTGTTCATTTCACAAATCAGCTTATTGCCTGAGGCAACAGTGAGCTTCTCTCAGTAAACAATAATGAAGAACACATCTAGTCATATTTGGTGCAGCAGCCTCTTACCTATTAGCACCATCTACTGGTTTGTAGGTCAAATGGCATAGCCCAATACAAAATGCACTGACAGAAGTGCACAGGGCTATAGAAGCAAAGCCAATGAAGACCCTAGTCAGCGTCCTATAAAGTCAAATACCCTAGGTACAGGAGGAAAGGGAAAGAGAAACGACTAATTATATTATAAGAAAAGAAAAAAGGAAAAATTCTACTTGCACAAAAATAATAACAAAATTAGAAGTGTTAGAATGTCCAGATGAAAAGAAGCCAACACAGGAATTCAGGAATCATGAAAAAGCTGAATATATTCAATAAGGGATTGTACTAGCTCTCCAGAAACAGTCCTCAACTGAAATAAATATGTCATCCTTTGTCCTTTTTTATACTGTCGTTGCTTTATAGTTGATGTTAAAGAAAAATATCTCAAGAAGCTAGAGAAAAAGGTTATATCATGTACAAAAAGAACCAAATCAGGCTAACAGCAGGCTTTTCAGTAGAAATTTTATAAGCCAGGAGATATTAAGGGCTTATTTTAAGCATTCTTAAAGGAAAGAAATTCAAAACAATAATTTTCATAAGCAAAGGAGGAATAAAATATGTTCCTCCAGACAAGCAAATGCTAAGGGAATTTGCTACCACTAGACAATCCTCAGGAGAGATTTTTAAGAGTTATAAACATGAAAACAAATGAATAATACCTGCTGTCTGTAACAAAAATCTCACATAAGTACATATAGCCCACAGACTATATAAAGCAGTGGCACAATAGAAATGACAAAGCAACGAGCTAGCCACCTCATAATAGAATTAAAATCTCACAAATTAAATTTAACCTTGAATGTAAATGGTCTGATCACCACACATAAAAGGCACACAGTGGAAAGTTGAATAAAAATATCTGCATGCTGTCTTGAAGAGACCATCTTACATGTAAAGACACCCATAAATTGAACAGACAGAGATGGAGAAAAATTTACCATACAAATGAAAAACCAAAAAAAAAGTACGTATCACTACTCATATATAAGATAAAACAAATTTTAAACAAGCAACAGTAAAAAAAAAAGACAAAGACAAAGAATGGCATTACATAATTACATAGGTTTCAATTAAACAAGAAGACATAGCTATTCTAAATAAATATGCACTCAGCATTGGAAAATCCAAATTCCTAAAAATAGTACTTCTAGATCTGCAGAAAGATTTGTACAGACAAACAATAGTGGGAGACTTCAACACCCAGCTGACAAGAATAAGCAGATCATCAAGGGAGAAAACTAACAAAGAAATTCTGAAATTGAATTTGACACTTGAACAAATATACCTCATAGGCATCTACAAAATACTCTACCCATCAACCACAAAATACGCATTTTTCTTATCTATATAGAGTGCATACTCCAAGATGGATTACATATTCAGGTATAAAGCAAGTCTCAATAAGTATAATACAAATCAAAATTACAGCAACCATACTTTTGATAGCAATGAAATAAAAATAAAAGTCAACACCAAAAAGATTTGTCAAAACTACAGAAATAAATAAAAATTAAATAACTTGATACTGAATGACTTCTGGGTAACCCATAAAGTTAAGAAACTAAAAAACACTGGGCTGGGCATGGTGAGTCAAACCTTTAATCCCAGGACTTTGAGTTGCCAAGATGCACAAATCACTTGAGGTCAGGAGTTTGAAACTAGCTTGGCCAATATAGTGAAATCACATCTCTACTAAAAATATAAAAATTAGTCAGGCATGGTGGCAGGTGCCTGTAATTTCAGCTACTAGAGAGGCTGATGTAGGAGAATCGCTTGAACCTGGAAGGAAGAGGTTTCAGTGAGTGGAGATTTTGCCATTGCACTCCAACCTGAGCAACAGAGGAAGTTTCCATCTCTAAATAAATAAATAAATAAATAAATAAATATTTTTTTTAGTTAAATGAAAAGAGATGAAACACATCAAATTCTCTGAGATGCCGCAAAGGCAGTGTTAAAAATAAAATTTATAGTGCTAGTTAATGACATCAAAAAAGCAGAATTATTTCAAATTAATAAACTAGCATCACATCTAGAGGAACTAGAAAAACAGCAACAAAGTAAGATCAAAGCTAGCAGAAAAATGAATAAAATCAGAGCAGACAGGAATACAATTGACATCCCCAAATCCATATAGTCTCAGTCAAATCAAAAGGTGATTTGTTGAAAGAATAAACAATATTGATAGATCAGTAGTTAGAATAGCAGTGAAAAAAAGACAGAAGTCACAAAAAACACAATCAGAAATAACAAGGGTGACATTACAGTCAATACCACACAAAGTAAAAAGATTTTCTGAGACTATTATGAACATGTCTATGAACATAAATTGGAAAAGCTAGAGATAATGGAAAAATTCTTGGAAAACCCTATCTCTCAAGATTGACTAAAGAAAAATTGAAACCCTGAAAAGACCAATATTTAGTTCCAAAATTGAATCAGTAATATAGAACCTACCAATCAAAAGAAAGCCCTGGATCAGATGAAATCACAGCCAAAAACTAACAGATGTATGAAAAACTGGCACCAGTTCTACTGACATTGTGCCAGAAAATTGAGGAAATATTTCTTTTTAACTCATTCTATGAAGTACCACCCTTATAACAAACCTAGAAAAGGCACAGCAATAAAATAAAATTACAGACAAATATTCCTGATAAATATAGACACAAAAATACTCAACAAAGTATTACCAAACCTAATTCAAAAGCACATTGAAACATTAATTCACCATAATCAAGTAGGCTTTATTCCTATATGTAAATCAATATATAAAATTCACAGCATAAACTGAATTTTTTATATATGTATATACATATTCAATATATATAAAGATATATATATATATATATATGAAATCTCAAGAGATGCAGAAAGAGTCTTCAAAAAAATACAACTGACTTTATGATAAAAATCATCAAAAAACTAGGCACCAAAAGGACATACTTTCAAATAATAAGAGCCATTGGCCAATATTATACCAAATGGACAATTCCTGAAAGCATTCATTCCCCTTGAGAGCTATGACAAAACAAGGATTCTCACTCTCATCACTCTTATTCAACACAATACTGGGTGTACTAGCCACAAAAATCAAGCAAGCTAAAAAATAAAATGCATACAAATAGTAAAAAAAGAAGTCAAACAGGCAAGAGTGGAAACCATGAGCATTTGAGCCACTTCTCCATGTAACTTCTTTGTGCCTTCAGGACCTGCTCAAGCCTGATTACGTACATACCACTTCCATTTAATGATGAAATGATGCTCTGCATGACCAACTTTATGGCTAGATGGGTCAGAAAGCACCTAGTTCATGATAGTCAGTTAAGGTTGCATGGTGACTTGATGACCCATAATCAAATATTCAGTTTCCACCAAAACCCAGTAACAGGCCAAGAGCTCTCTTTCCAAAGGATAGTAGTTATCTGTGGAAAATTGCAGGGCCTTGCTTAAAAATTTCAGAGGGCTCCACTGTGATTCACTTATGGGGGCCTGTCAGAGACTCCATACAGCATCCCTGTCTCCCACTGGCACCTCAAGCACCAGTGTATCTGCTGGGTTACATGGCCCAAGTAGCAGAGCAGCTTGCACAGCAGCCTCAAACTGTTGCACAGCCTTCTCCTGTTCTGGACCCCACTCAAAACTGGCAGCCTTTTGGATCACGCAATAAGTGGGCTGCAGTAACACACCCAAATAAAAATTTGTTGCCTCCAGAATTCAAATAGGCCCATTAGGC
This sequence comes from Plecturocebus donacophilus, assembly GCA_004027715.1. Lineage (NCBI taxonomy): Eukaryota > Metazoa > Chordata > Mammalia > Primates > Pitheciidae > Plecturocebus > Plecturocebus donacophilus. The sequence goes on along the minus strand of PVKP010005996.1, from coordinate 71,238 downwards.
ACTGTGCATTTTTCTTGACTGTAGGAGGTGCTGAATGCAGCAACTTATCCTTCACCTTAAGAGGAACATCTCCACAAGCCCCACACCAATGGACTCCTAGAAATGTTACTGTGATAGAAACTCCCTGAATTTTAGTTGGATTTATTTCCTATTCTCTGGCATGCAAATGTCTCACCAAGAAGTGCAGTATGTTTGCTACTTCTTGCTCACTGGATCCAATTAGCATAATGTTATCAATGTAATGGACCAGTGTAATATCTTGTGGAAGCAAAAAGCAATCCAGGTCTCTGAACAAGATTATGACACAAAGCTGAAGAGTTGATATACCCCTGAGGTAGGACAGTAAAGATATATTGCTGTCTTTGCCAGCTGAAGTCAAATTGCTTCTGGTCAGCCTTACTGACAGGAATGGAGAAACAGGCATTTGCCAAATCAATGGCTGCATGCTAGGTGCCAGGAGATGTGTTAATTTGCTCAAGCAATGAAACCACATCTGGTATAGCAGCTGAAATTGGAGTCACCACTTGGTTAAGCTTACGGTAATCTACTGTTATTCTCCAAGATCCATCTGTCTTCTGAACAGGCCACATCATAAGAGAGTTGAATGAAGATGACCATCCCTGAATCTTTTAAATGCTTGATGACTGCACTAATCTCTACAATCCAGAGATGTGATATTGTTTTTGATTTATGAGTTTTATAGGTAGATGCAGTCTTAATGATTTCCATTTGGCCTTTCCCACCATAATAGCCCTCACCCTACCATTCAGGGAGCCAATGTGAGTGATCTGCCAGATGCTAAGTATGTCTATGCCAATTATGCATTCTGACACTGGTGAAATGACCACAGGATTAGTCTGTGGACCCACTGGACTCACTGTAAGTCAGACCTGAGCTAAAACTCCGTTAACTACCTGACGGCCATAAGCCCCCACTTTAACTGGAGGACTACAATGACGTTTTGGGTCCCCTGGAATCAATGCCAGCTGAGAGCAAGTGTCCAGTAGTCCTCAAAATATCTGCCCATTTCCTTTTCCCCAGTGTACAGATACCGTGGTAAAAGGTTGGAGGTCTTCTTAGGGAAATATGAGAGAAAGATTAACAGCATAAATTGTCAGTAGTGTAGTGGGGTCCTTCCGCAAGGGGACCTGACCTTTTCTGCATTCAAGAGGTTCTGGATTTGTAAACTTACTGGTTCAACTCTGGAAATTGATTCAGGGGCCATGATTCACAGTTTTTATAATTTAAATTAGTCTTTTGTCCACTAGACCTGGAATATTTCTGCTTATATAAATTAAGTAGGAAAGCAGTGGGTTTTCTTTCAACTTCACTTCTAGGAACACTGTGATTAATTAGCCAATGTCAGAGCTCTACATGAGTCAGAATATCCTGTCAGCTGCTTTGTCTCTGCTGTCCATTACAGTAGCTATGCCTGCCTTGCCTTTGACAGTTGAATGCTGCCACTTGGCTCCTGCTACCTTGGGATCGAATTATTCCTATTGCATTTAAATTATTCCCATTGCATTGCATTTAAATTATGTAGTTGTCATTTTTGTAATCGACATGCTAACATCACAATTAAAAGAACTAAAGGAGCAAGAATAAACAAACTCAAAAGCTAGCCGAAGACAAGAAATAACTAACATTAGAGCAGAACTGAAGGGGACAGAGACACGAAAAAATCTTCAAAAAATCAATGAATCCAGGAGCTGGTTTTTTGAAAAGGTCAATAAAATGGATGTACTACTAGCCAGACTAATAAAGAAGAAAAGAGAGAAGAATCAAATGGATGCAATAAAAATGATAAAGGGGATATCACCACCAACCCCACAGAAATACAAAGTATCATCAGAGAATTCTATAAACACCTCTATGCAAATAAACCAATAAATCTAGAAGAAATGGATAAATTCCTGGACACCTCCACCCTCCCAAGACAAAACCAGGAAGAAATTGAATCCCTGAATAGACCAATAATAAAGGTCTGAAATTGAGGCAGCAATTAATAGACTACCAACCAAAAAAAGTCCAGGACCAGATGGGTTCACAGCCAAATTCTACCAGAGGTACAAAGAGCAGCTGGTACCATTTCTTGTGAAACTATTCTGAACAATACAAAAAGAGGGAATCCTCCCTAACTCATTTAGTGAGGCCAGCATCATCCTGATACCAAAACCTGGCAGAGACACAACTAAAATAGAAAATTTCAGGCCAATATCCATGATGAACATCGATGCAAAAATCCTCAATAAAATACTGCAAACCAAATTCAACAGCACATCAAAAAGCTTATCCATCACAATCAAGTCAGTTTCATTTCTGGGATGCAAGCCTGGTTCAACATACACAAATCAGTAAACATAATCCATCACATAAACAGAACCAAAGACTAAAACACAATAATCTTAATAGATGCAAAGAAGGCCTTTGATGAAATTAAAAAGCCCTTTGTGCTAAAAAAAAAACTCTCAATAAACTAGGTACTGATGGAACGTATCTCAAAATAATAGGAGCTGTTTATGACAAACCCACAGTTAATATGATACTCAATGGGGAAAATACTGAAAGCATTCCCCTCGAAAACTGACACAAGAAAAGGATCCCCTCTCTCACCACTCCTACTCAACATAGTATTGGAAGTTCTAGACAGGAAAATCAAGCAAGAAAAAGAAATAAAGGATATTCAGTTAAAAGAAGTGGAAGTCAAGTTGTCTCTATTTGCAGACGACATGATTTTATATTTAGAACACCTCATTCTCTTAGTCCAAAATCTCCTTAAGCTGGTAAGCAACTGCAGCAAAGTCTCAGGGTAAAAAATCAATGTGCAAAATTAAAAGCATTCCTATACACCAATATAGATTAACAGTGAGCCGAACTATGAGTGAGCTCCCATTGATAATTGCTACAAAGAGAATAAAATGCCTACGAATGCAACTAAAAAGGGAAGGGAAGGACCTCTTCAAGGAGAACTACAAACCACTGCTCAAGAAAATAAGACAGGACACAAACAAATGGAAAAACATTCCATGTTCATTGTTAGGAAGAATCAATATCGTGAAAAGTGCCATACTGTTCAAAGTAATTTATAGATTCAATGCTATTCCCATCAAGCTACCATCGACCTTCTCCACAAAACTGGAAAAAAAAACCACCTTAAATTTCATATGGAACCAAAAAAGGGCCTGCGTAGCCAAGACAATCCTAAGGAAAAAAAATAAAAAATAAAAATAACAAAGCTGGAGGCCTCATGCTACCTGACTTCAAACTACATTACAAGGCTACCGTAATCAATACAGCATGGTACTCGTGCCAAAACAATGATATAGACCAATGAAACAGAACAGTGGGCTCAGAAATTGCAGCTCACATCTACAACCATCTGATCTTTAACAAACCTGACAAAAACAAGCAATGGGGAAAGGATTCTCTACTTAATAAATGGTGTTGGGAAAACTGGCTAGCCATATGCAGAAATCTGAAACTGGATCCCTTCCTTACACCTTATACAAAAATTTAACTCAAGATGGATTAGATTTAAATGTAAGGCTTAAGACCATAAAAACCCTAGAAGAAAACCTAGGTAATACTATTCAGGACATAGGCATGGAAAAGGACTTCATGACTAAAACAGCAAAAGCAATGGCAACAAATGCCAAACTAGACAAATGGGATCCAAATAAACCAAAGAGCTTCTGCACAGAAAAAGAAACTATCATCAGAATGAACAGGCAACCTACATAAAGGGAGAAAAATTTTGCAATCTACCCATCTTACAAAGGACTAATATCCAGAATCTACAAATAACCAAACTTACAAGAAAAAAACAACCCCATCAAAAAGTGGGTGAAGGATATGAACAGATACTTCTCAAAAAGAGACATTTATGCAGCCTACAAACATGTGAAAAAAAAGCTCACAATCACTGGTCATTAGTGAAAATAATTTCTCATTAGAGAAATGCAAATCAAAACCTCAGTGAGATACCATCTCATGCCAGTTAGAATGGTGATCATTAAAAAATCAGATGCTGGAGATATGGAGAAATAGGAATGCTTTTACACTGTCGGTGGGAGTGTAAATTTGTTCAACCATTGTGGAAGACAGTGTGGTGATTCCTCAAGGATCTAGAACTAGAAATACCATTTTACCCAGCAATCCCATAATTGGGTATATACCCAAAGGATTATAAATCATTCTATTATAAAGACACATGCACACGTATGTTTACTGCAGCACTGTTCACATTAGCAAAGACTGGAACTAACCCAAATGTCCATCAATTATAGACTAAATAAAAAAATGTGGCACGTATATACCACGGAATACTATGCAGCCACAAAAAAGGATGAGTTCATGTCCTTTGCAGGGACATGGATAAAGCTGGAAACCATCATTCTCAGCAAACTAACACAAGAACAGAAAACCCAATACCACATGTTCTCACTCATAAGAGAGAGTTGAACAATGAGAACACATGGACACAAGGAGGGGAATATCACACACTGTTGCCTCTCGGTGGGTTGGGGGCTAGGGGAGGGATAGCATTAGGAGAAATACCTAATGCAGATGATGGGATGATGAATGCAGCAAACCACATTGGTACCTGTATACCTATGTACCAAATCAACATCTTCTGCACATGTATCCCAGAACTTAAAGTATAATATAAAGGTTAATTAATGAAAAACTAATGAATTACTTTTTCTCCTTGGCTAGTTATATGGTCACCGTTATCTAAAACACATATGGACAATATTACCTGTATACATCCCTATCTGTCCTGAAAGTTTTATTTATATAATGAATAGTTCACATTTATGTGTCTTTTTTAATATCAATTAGCTGTTGATAACTTGCTCTAACACAACTCTGTACATAATAAGAGTTGTTTTAAGGTTTGGGTGAAATGTTTTTACAGATTTGTCAATAGTAATTTAATAGATAGTTTACTTTTGCTGAATTTACATATCCAAGACTAAGATGTGTTCAAGTTATTTTATGGGAATATCACTATGAATTTATGAAAAAGTTTCAGGGGAGAAAAACTTGAAAAATAAAAAATGTGGTAAGCAACCACTGCTCTTTTTAGAGGAAAATTTATATTGTTCTATTTCCCTTTCAGTACATATATCTCTTTTACAAATATACACACATAAACATATCTGTGTGCACACAAGCACATTCATAGCAAGTGTTAAAATAGGCTGATATGAAATAATTAAATATTTAATAAACCAACCAGGTAGATTCAATCAATGAAAACTAATTCATTTCAAATTTTTAAAAGTTGATAGTGAATACACCCAAAATTTAAGAATAAATTTCAAAATCCCCTGTGCACTTTAAAATGTGACTACTCTGTCCTTTCCCTTTAAATTTCTTGGTATCTACAATCCCTTTATGATGTCATCACTCAACATCACTCACCAGTTTCAAGTTACTATGCTCCAGTCCAGGGAAATGTCTCTTCCAAGGTTATAAGTCCTCTTTTTAATACTTTTCAGTATTTTAAATAACCAATGTGCTCAATATGGTTACAAATGTACATGTTTAACTGTAAAGAATGTTTCTTTCATAGTCATTTGATTTATAAATTAAAATTTGTATTTTAAACAGAGATATGAAATTTCCATTAATATCTTAGATGTTTTGCTTTGAAATTTCACTAGTACAATCTTTTTTTAAATAAAATAGCCACGAATCTTGACTATTTTATCTCTCTGGGTCTCAGTTTCTTACAATTACATCTTATTTTAGGAATCATGGAAAGAATAAACTTATGTGAAGTTACTTTAAAATGTAAAGTAGGATATAATGTAGTAAGACTTTGATTGCTAGTTTGGTAAATTTAATTGTATGTGTAAGCAAAATTAGACCATTCTATTTTTCTGATAAAAACATTATTATTTCCAATAAAGTATAGTATGTTTATTTTTAAAGGCATCAAGTAGAAGATAAAGTATTCATATGGGATTAAACTGTTATTCTGACACATTTAGTTGCTGTAGTGTTGTTTTTATTTTAAAAGTCAATCTCCTTTTACAGAATATTGCTGAATGTAATTTTAAAATTAGGATAATTTTTAAATTACATGTATGCTTACTTACATGCACCGGATAATATCTGATGTATATTAACTTTAACTATATGATATTGCCAATAATAAAAAATTTTGACATACAAAAATGGAAATTTCTTATGATACAACCTAATACAAAATGCTTGTAAAGTCTATAAGAAAAATACAATTAATGTGGAATAAAAATATGGGATATATGAAGAGGCAATTTATAGGAACAAAATATTAATTTCCAGTAAATATTAATAAAAAGAAAATTTAGAAAATATTTGACTCAGAAATTCAAATTTTGGAGAATTATTCACAAAAAGGAATTACAGACATTTTCCCTCTTTAAATGATACATACCTGTAATGTTCATATTTTTCTATTAGTGTGTATTACTTATAGAAAACGAAAATTAAAGAAAGCTTGAAAGAAAGAGAGTGATTTGATCTAGAAATTAAAATTGGGCTCCCAAAATTGAGCTTCTCAAGTCACTAGCACTTTTACGGACATTTCTAGTTTGATGCTGCCTACATCTGATCATCCCTCTTAGGTCACAATGACCTATGGTTTATGTCACCATTAGGCATTATGTCTTTGAAACTCTCTGTCATCAGCAACATCCTCTATGTCCTCCTCTGCCTCCTATCTCAATGATAACTCTGTCCTCTTGCTGTATTTGAAACCCAGCTCTCTTTCAAATTCATTGCTTTTCCTACAGCATTCAAGGAGGGATGATGTTTTCCTTCCTACACCCTCTCCTACCACTGAACCTAAAAATGCAATAGATGTCTGCTTTCTTCCTCAATGCTATTTCCAGGTTATTCTCTTTTCTTCCAAAAATAGCTAACTTTGAATCTCATTTCATCAGTTTATATCACCTGTGACCTTTCTTGTCTTATTCATCACCTGACTCCTAGTACTCTACTTCATTTTGTGATGATTTTCCATCTGGCTATCACTTTCTCCAAAAGCATCTTTGTCTTAATTCCTGGTAATTTTACTATTAGATGATCAATCCTATATCTAAAATTTTAATTATTTGACTTTCTCTTCTTCAGTTATTTTGTCTTACATCTTACTTTACTGGTTTACACTTGCACATATCCCTCCAGAATCTCAACTTCAAACATTTCATTCTCCCACTGATACCTCAGGTACCTCTAAAAACCCCATTCCAACAATTCTTCTACCTCTAAGAGTAATCACTGATTCTACTACCTTTTCCCTGTCACTAGGTAAGGACCTTCTTCTGGCTTTTCTTGTTGCCCATCATAAATCCTTACCTGTCTTAGATTTTTACAGGTTCACAGTGAATTAGCACAAATATTTCCTTGCATACATCCCTTTACCCCACTCTCCTTTTTGACATCTCCACTGAACACAAAACTTAATTTTTAATAAATATAAACCTCTAATTATGCCACACACCTTTGCAAGATAAATATGCATGAAAAAAATGTGCACCCATAATAATTATCTTCAATTTAAATATAAAATGACAAACTTCAAGTGGGCCATTAATGCTACCTGGTAATTACATTTCTCCACAAGAAAATATATGAGTCTGCATTCATCTTTACTCCAATACTCTGTCATCCAACCTGATAGAGCAGATGCTTTCTTCTTGCTGTGATCTAACTCCTCTAACTAGGCATACTGGCTTCCTAAGGCTCCTGTAAGAACTACCAGAAACTGAGTGGTTTAAACTATCATATATTGTCTAACAGTTCTGGAGAGTACAAGTTCAAAATCAAAGTGTCAGCAGGATTGACTTATTCTGGAGGTTCTAAGGGAGACTCTGTTCCATGCCTCTCTCTCCTAGTTTCTGGCAGTTTTTGGCAGTACCTGGTATTTTGTGGCTTGTAGATGCATTACATCAATCTCTGCCTCCATTATTGCATGACATCTACTTTTTGTCTATGTCTGTTTCTCCCTTTGTTCTTATAAGAAAATAATGTTTTTTCTTATGAGAACACTCGTCACTAGCTTAGGGCACAGCTTAATTCAGTATGGTCTCATTTTTTTTATTACATCTGCAAAGATCCAATTCCAAATAAAGTAATATTCACAAGTACCAGATGTTAGAACTTGAATATAAATGTTGGGGACATAATTCAACTCATAACACAGGATTGGATTTTATTTACTATTTATGCATATAGCCTTTTTTGTTAACTCATTTTCTTCTATGTCATCATTTTTCTTTACTCTGTAGATTTTGTCCCACCAGTGTTCAAAGAAAGTAGTAACTCCTACCACTTAAAAAATCCCTTATCCACTTAAAAAATCCCTTTTCCACTTAAAAAGTCCCTTTTCCTTCACAGCCTCTTCCAGCTCGCACCTCATTTTCTGTAAGGTTTATATAGTAAAGCTCTTGGAAAGAATTATTTATATTAGTTATCTCCACTTCCTATTCTCCAATTAACAGTCTCTTTCTAAACTAGATATTAATTGAAAAATTGCATGCATATGTATGGTGGATAATTAAAAAAATACAAAAGAAGAGTTGGCAAAATTTGCTCTCCCATACTAGATTCCCAGAACATTACTGGAGATAATCACTATTATTACTAGGTTTCTTTTCTCTTCCAAACTTATTTCAAATTTTGTCCTTACCATTCCATGGAAACAAAGTTCTCCAAAGGTTTTCACATTTACAACTCCACTAACAGCACTTGATACAATTGAGCCCCTTCATGAAATATTCTTCTCTTGGCTATCATGTCACTTTGCTTTCTTGGTTTCCCTTCTATCCTATAATCTGTTTATTCTCAGCCTCTGTAGCTGATTTCTCATCATCTCTTCAATCTTTAAATGTTGAATAGCCCAAAAACTTAGTCCTTGGACCTCTTTTTTTTCCTATTTACAAACATTTAGTATATAATATCATCCAGTCCAATGATTTTATATGCCACCTAAATGTTGATGAATTCTAAACTTATATCTCTGTTCCAGACCACATCTCTAATTTTCAGGTTTATATGTACTACTTTTTTGACAATTCCACTTAGATGTCTAATAAATATCTCAAACTTAATATGTGCAAAGCAAAATCCTTGTTTTATACCCCTTCTATACCTACTCATCTATAAATATTCTGCATCTCAGAAATTGGGACTGCTATTCAAGCAGTCGTTTAAGCAAACATACACATGCAAATGTGTGTGTGTGCGTGCACACACACACACACACACACACACAATCAACATGCCTTTGATGTCATCGTTGATTGTCCTCTTTCTCTAGCAGTGAACATCCAGTACAAAATCTATCGGGCTTACTTTTAAAATGTATCTATAATTTAGTCTCAACATCACTTCTGCCACCAAATCTAAACCATTTTGATCTCTTATTTAGATTGTTACAATAACCTCTGTGCTTCTTATCTTGATTAGTTTCTTAATGCCTCTGTAACAAATTACCATATACTTTGTGATTAAAATGATAGAAATTTAATTTCTTACATTTCTGGAAGACATAAGTACAAAATGAATCATTGGGAGCTAAAATCAAGTTACTGGAAGGGCTGATTCTTTCTGAAGGCATCAGAAGAGATTGTATTCTTTGCCTCTTTTACTTTCTTGTGGCTGCTAGCATTCTTGGCTTTTTTACTGTATCACTCTAATCTCTATGATGTTGTCATATTGCATTTCTTCTGTATTCAAGTCTTATTTTACCTATTTTTTGTATGCACAATTGTAATAACACTTAGGACCCAAATTGATAATCCAAGATTATCTCCCCAACTCAAGATCCTTGACGTAATCACACCTGCAAATTGTGTTTTGCCAGTAAGGTAAGGTTCACAACCTCCAGGGATTAGAAAATTGTTATCTTTAGGGTATAAGTTCTGTTCTTCACATAACTGTAGAAAACAGTTCAGCTGCATCCATATTTTCTTGGAGTTTTATTCAATGCAATCTAGGCTTTTTCTATCACATTTCTCAGAATTACTTTAACCTCTTCCCAATGCCCACTTCCAAAACCACTTCTAGATCTTTAGATATAAGTTACAGCAACAACCACTCCTGGTACCAACATTTGTATTAATTTTCTATTGTTGTTGTGGAAAATTGTCACAAACATAATAGCTTAAACAACATAGTTTTATAGTTCTGGAGATCAGAAATCTAAAACCGAATTCACTGGGCTAAAATCAAAGGGTTAACAAAGGTGATTTCTTCTAAACTCTGAGAGGAGAATCTATTTCCTTGTCTTTTTTAGCTTTCAGTGGCTACTCATAATTTTTGGCTTGTCCCCCTTCTTCCTCCAAATTGCATCACTCCAGTCTCTGCTTTCATAATCACTTTGCCTTCTCCTCCTCTAACCCTCTTTTCTCCCTCTTCTAACGATTGTGGTACTTACATTTTTTGCCCTCTTGAACAATGCAGAATAACCTCTCAGTCTCAAGATTATCAATTTAACCACTAACGCAAAGTCCCTCTTGCCATATAAGACAACATGCACAGATTCTAGAAATTAAAGTATGAATATTTTTAATTTTTCATACTTCAGCAGTACTTAATATTTAATAGTTGAATGAATAATTTATTGAAAACTACAGCATAATTTATTAACTATTTTGAGAATTAATTCAATTATCAGGAAATAGAATTTGAAGAAAAGTGATGAATTAAAGATAAATGGAGCAAAAAAAATAGGACAAGAAGGAAGTTATGTTTATAAATAGTAGATTTGAAGTAGGGAGTGCATAAACTGAAAAGGAATAAAATATTTTAAGAGTAGGACTTCACTCCAGATCAAATCAAGGAAATATAATTACTAAACTCTATTAAACAAGACAGCATATTTGAAAGTTTACTTTGAACACTGAAACACCATAAAAGCACAATGAAAACATTGCCCATTATTCATATTGTAATCATAACGATACTATTTCTCTAAAGAATCTTTGTCATGATGTTCAGAGATGTATATTTTCTTCTATTTATTTTTTATTTTCATTTTTAGAGAAGGGAAAACTGGTACGGTTTGTAATAATTAGGTAATGGAAGCTTAATATATCATGCTATTTCATTAAGGTTATAGATTTTATGCACAGTTTAATAAATATTTGTCTACTTTATATCATTCAGATATTGTCCTCTGTTATCTCCTAAGAGTTTTATTATTGTATTGTTCAGCTTTAGGTCTTCAGTCTATTTGAGAGTGATTCTGTTACTTATTGTGAAATGGTGGTCAAACGTCACATTTTTTCCCTTGTAGATACTTAATTCATTAAAATCATTTATTGAAAACACCATTTTTCCCCAGTGCATGAAATCTTTGGTATAATTTGTATGACTGTATCTATATAGGTCTCTTATTTTGTTTTTCATTCCACTCTATCAGTTGTCTTTATGTCTATATTCCATTATCTTAATTACTGTCACTCTATACTAACTTGGTATATTAATATGTGGCATTATATATCTTTCACATTATTTTACTTCCAAATTGTCTTGTATATTCTTGAATCCTTTATTTCCATATAAAAGGTAGAATTACTAGACAATAATCACAAAAGCATTTACAAATTTACTGGGGCTGCATTGAATTAATACATCAAGTTGGAAATAATTGCTATAGTTTGTATTACTGAGCCTTTCAAATTCTAACATGGATACATCTGTGTATCTTTTAAAATTTATCTTAATATTAGTTTCTACTATTCAGTATAAAGCTATTTATTGTACATATGTATGGTTATATTTATTTCTAGGTATTTGTTATTTTTATTTGATTGCATAAAAGTATTGTTAAAATATTTTTTTATTATTTCACTGGTATATAGACAGGTAATGACATCTTTTTGTTATCTTTTAAAGCTCAGGAGTACAAGTGCACATTTCATATATAGGTAAACTTGTGTTATGAGGGTTTACTGTACAGATTAATCACTCAGATATTAAGCTTGGTATCCATTAGTCATTTTTTATGATTCTCTCCTTCCTCCCACCCTTCACCCTCCACCCTCTGATAGACCCCAGTATGTGTTGTTCCACTATATGTGTCCATGTGTTTGTATCATTCAGCTTCCATTTATAGGTGAGAACATGCGCTGTTTGGTTTTCTGTTCCTGCTATAGCATGCTGAGGATAATAGCTTTCAAAGCCATCCATAGCCCTGAAAAGGACATAATCTCATTCCTTTTTGTGGCTGCATAGTATTCCATAGTGGATATGTACCACATTTTCTTTATTCAGTCTACCGTTAATGAGCATTTGGGTTTATTCCATCTCTTTGCTATTGTGAGTAATGTTGCAATGAACATAAGCATGCACTTATCTTTATAATAGAATGATTTCTATTCCTTCGGGTATATACTCAGTAATGTGATTGTTGGGTCAAATTGTATTTCTTCCTCTAGGTCTTTGATGAATTGTCACGTTTTTTTCACAATGGTTGAACTAATTTATACTCCCACCAACAGCGTATAAGCATTTTTTTTTCTCTGCAACTTTGCCAGCATCTGTTACTTTCTGAATTTTTAATAAGATTCAAAAGCTCAACATCACTGATCAATAGAGAAATGCAAATGAAAATCACAATGAGATACAATCTCACACCAGTCAGAATGGCTAATATTACATTTTATCTTTTGTCTTTAATAATCTTACTAAATTCACTTATTAATTTTAATAGTGCCTCTATAGATATTTTGAATTTTCTCTGTAAACAGTCATGTTCTCCTTAAATAATGACAGTTTTATTTGTTCTTTTCCTCTTTTTATGATTTTAACTTATTTTTACTTGCCTTATCTTTCTTCTTATTTCACTAATATTTCCATTACCATGTGAAATTAAAATTATACTAGTGAACATCCTTTTCTTGTTTCTGAGGTCAGGAAAAACTTTCCAACTTTTCGCTATAGAGTAATACATTTGTTGCAGGTTTTCTTTAGATTCCCTTTTTTAGATTAAGGTAATTCTTGTCTATTCCGTGTTTGCTAAAAATTTATCATAAATAAGTGTTAGATATTATCAAATATTTTTTCTACATGTTGAGATGATTACACAGTTTTTTCTTTATGCTAAAATTTTATCATAAGTGGTAGATATTATCAAATATTTTTTCTACATATTGAGATAATCATAAAGTTTTTTTTCTTTACTGTCTCAATGTAGTCAATTTCATGTTAAAACAACCTGAAATAAGGTCCGCTAGGTCATGATATAATATCCTTTCTATGTATTAAATTTTCCAAAAATGTTTAAAGATTTTGGCATTAGCTGGACACAGTGGCTCATGCTAGCAATCCCAATGCCTTGGGAGGCCAAGATTGGAGAGTTGCCTGAGGCCAAGAATTTGACACCAGGCTAGACAACATAGTCAGACTCTATCTTTACAAAAAATAAAAAATAAAATAAAAATCATCCAGGTATTGAAGTGTACACCTGTGCTCCTAGCTACTTGGGAGAGTAAGGCAGGAGGATCACTTGAGCCCAGGAGTTAAAGGAGTTGAAGTGAGCCATGATCATGCCACTGCACTCCAGCTTGGGTTACAGAAAGACATCCTGTTTCAAAAAAAAAAAGAAAAGAGAAAAGAATTTTGGCATGAAGGTTTATGAAAGATGTAGGCATATAATTCTACTTTAAAGACTTTGCCAGGTGTTGGTAGCTAGGTTATGTTCATTTCATAAAAAATTTATAAATGTTTCCTCCTTTTCTACTCTTTGAATGAATTTGTAAACAATTCTTCTAGGAGTTTGGAAGAAATGATCAATGAAGACATTTGGACCTGGAGTTCACTGTGCCGGTAAGTTTTTAATTATTAAGTCAACATCTTTAGTGTATTCTATTTCTTTCTACTTAACTTTTCATGTGTTTTTCCCCAAGAAATTTGTCTATTTTATCTAAATTTTCAAATTAATTGGCATAAAGCTATTGTCTTCTCTTTAATTTTTGCTGTTATGTTTGTTATTTTGTATTCTTCCTAACTTTTTGGCTTTAATTTGTTGCTCTATTTTTAGCTCCTTTCGTGGATACATAGGTCATAGATTTTCAGCACCTCTTCTTTTCTGATACATAAACTGAAGGTTATAATATTTTCTCTGAATAGGAATTAGAGTAGCACAAGTTTGTAAATATCAGTTTTCTTTATTATATTCAAAATATTTGTCAAAATATTTTTTAACTTTTGTTGTGATTTATAGTGACTTCCCTTATCTGTGGGGAATACACACCAAGGTTCCCTATGGAAGCCTGAATCTGAAGATAGTAGTGAACACTATATGTATAGACATATACACTATATATATATGTCTATATTATACACACACAGCATATACTTACCTATGATAAAGTTTAATTTGTAACAGGCACAGAAAGAGATTAACAGCAGTAACTAATAATAAAATAGAACAATTATAATATACTGCAATGAAAGTTATGGGAATGTGGCCCCTCTCTCTTTCTCTTTTGAACTGTCTCTATCTCCCCCTGTATATGTTCCAAAATGTGTTATTGTACTGTACTCATCTATTTTCTAATCATGGTTAATTGCGGCTAACTAAAACTGTGGAAGATAAAACTGTGGATAATGAGAGACTACTGTAGTTTTTATATCTGCTAAGAAATCTAATAGCCTTATGAGGTTCTCTTGTATGTGATAAGTTTCTTTTCTCCTTGTCCTGTCATTTTTTTCTTTTCTTCTTTGACTTTTGTGGACTTGAGTATAATATGTCCTAATAAACTTTGCTTTATATTTAATCTCTTCTAGGTTGTTTGGGCTTCATAGATTTGAATATTCATTTTCCTTTTCAGATTTGGGAAGTTTTCTGTTATTTTTCATGTAAGCTTTTGATTCTTTTCTCTTTCTCTACTCCTTCTGGGAAACCCATTATATATACACACACACGTGTGTGTGCTTGTGTGTGTGTGTGTGTGCGTGTAGGTTTGTTTAATGGTGTTCCCCTAATTCCTGTAGCCTTTCTTATCTCTTTTTCAGTTGTTGGTAATTTTTAAAAACTTTCTTTAAGTTCACTGATTCTTTTTCTGCTTGGCTGAGTCTGCTGTTGAAGTTCTCTCTCTATGAAATTATTCAGTTTAGTTATTATGTTCTTTAGCACCAGAATTTATTTGGTTCTTTTTTTATGGTCTCTATCTCTTTGTTGAACTTTCCATTTCTTTGTGTGTTATTTTCGTGGCTTTGTTTATATGAGTATCTGTATTTTCTTGTAGCACATTGAGTTACTTCGAGGTGATTATTTTGAAATTGTTGTCAGGAAGTTTTAAAATATCCATTTCCCTTGGGTGGGTTACTGGTCTTTTATGTTGTTCCTTTGGTGGTGCTATGTTTTCCTGATTGTTGATAATATTTGTGGCCTTGCATTGATGTATGCACATTTAAAGAAGTATGCACTTATTTCAGTCTTTACAATTTGCTTCAGAAGGGAATGTCCTTCACCAGTAATCTTATCCAGAGACTGTGGGAAAGAAATCTGGCCTGTTTTACAGGTAAGCCTAGTGCTGGGATACTCAGTCAGACTGTACTTGTTCCTAAGTAAGCAGGTGGGTAGGCCTGGTGCCTGGCAACAAAGAGTGGGGCTTGGAACATGAATCATGAAAGCTAGTCTGAAGCCTGGGTCCACAGTGACCAACTTGGCAATCAAGAGACCCTGGAGATTGAGTCCACAGGAATTGGACAGGTGGTGTGTTTGTTCTGGCGCTTGGGCTCATGTGGATGGGCCTGGAGACTGAGTCCATTGGGCTAGCCTACACTAGGGTGGGCCTGGAGCTTGAGAATATGGGGTTAGCCCTGGGTCCTGGGCCTGTGGGTGACAGAAAGGCACCAGGATCTATTGCAGTGTGCCTGGACTCTGAGTCTGCTGGAAGAGACATGGAGTCATTGGGAATGTTTTAGCACCTTGGACTAGCCTGGTGCTAGAGAATACCTGGAGCCTGGGACAGGAGGCTCAATCTGGAGCCTAGGACTGTGGGATGAACCCAGAGGAAAGGTCTTTAAGGGCTTGATTGGCGCCTATGGCCATAAGAATCAGTTTGGAATCCTGGGCCTAAAAATTGGCCTGGTATTGGGTAAACATAGAGCTTGTGTTTGTAAGAGCAAGACTGAAGTCTGTATCTGTAAGGGCTAGCCTGTTGCCTAAAGTAGTGCAGGCCAGTGTGGATCTGAGGTCTGCAAGTACCAACTAGTTTCTGAGATGAAGCTGGAGGTTGGGTAGACACATGTTGGTCTGCAGCTTCAAGGGCTGTCCTGGTGCTCAATTTTACTGGAATCTATATGTCCAGAGGCTAGACTGGGCGTTTATCTGTGAGGGCTGACCTGAAGCCTCAGTCCATGGGGACCAGACTGGAACCTTGTTCCACAGGAGCAGCTCTGGTGCCTGAGTCCATGAAGACTGGCCTAGTACTGGAATCTTCTGGGTTGTGTCTGGACCCTGAGTCTGCTGGAGTGTGGGTTATCAGAGTCTAGTTAGAAGCCTGGGGCCACAAAAGTCAGCCTGGCACTGAGCAGGTCTTAAGCTTGTGTGCTGAGGCCAACCTGGAGGTTGGGTCCATGAGTGCCCACCAGGGGCCTGAGAGCATGGTGGCTGGTGTAGAGCTTGGGTCTGCAAGTGCCAGCCTGTATTTTAGGACTGTGGGGGCCAATCTCAGGGCTCAGGCAGTCCTGAAGTTTTGATTTATGTGGGCAGTCTTCTATGGGCAGTCTGATGCCTAAGGCTGTGGGGGCTGCCTGAACTTGGGGTCTTCAAGTGCCAGCCTAGTGACTAGAGCTGTGGGAGTCAGCCTGGTAGTAGGACAGGACTGGAGCTTTGAGCACGGCTGTAATCTGAGTCTATGGAACAAGCCAGAGCTCTGGGGGCTAATCTGGCACTGAGATAGGCCTGGACACTCAATTCATGGGTGCTGGCCTGGAGGCTGCAGTTATCAGCCCTGTCTACAGTGAGGGCAAGCCTGGAGACAGAGTCTGTCAGGCCTGCCTGGAGCCTAAGGTCATGGGGTCCTTCAAGGTGCTCGGTTTTACTGGGGCAGGCCTGCAGTCATATGCCATATAATCTCAATACTTTGATACTTGCTGTAACTTGCTTTATTGCTCAGTATATGGTCACTGTTGTGAATTTGAAAATATAATGTATTATGCAGTTGTTTGTTGTAGTGTCTTTACAATATGTCAAATTTTGTTATTCAAATTTTCTATATCTCCACTGAGATATATATATGTTCTGGGGTACATGTGCAGAACATGCAGGTTAGTTACATAAGTATACACATGTAATGGTGGTTTGCTGCATCCATCACCCCATCATCTGCATAAGGTATTTCTCTTAATTCTATCCCTCTTCTATCCACCCACCCCCTGCTATCCCTCCCCTAGACCCACACCCCAAAACAGGCTCCGGTGTGTGATGTTTCCCTCCCTGTGTCCATGTGTTCTCATTGTTCAACACTCACTTATGAGTGAGAACATGTGGTGTTTCATTTTCTGTTCTTGTGTCAGTTTGCTGAGAATGATGGTTTCCAGCTTTATCCATGTCCCTGCAAAGGACACAAAGTTATCCTTCTTTATGGCTGCATAGTATTCCATGGTGTATACTTGCCACATTTTCTTTATCCAGTCTAGCATTGATGAGCATTTGAGTTGGTTCCAAGTCTTTGCTATTATGAACAGTGCCGCAATAAACATACATGTGCATGTGTCTTTATAATAAAATGATTTATAATCGTTTGGGTATATACCCAGTAATAGGATTGCTGGGTCAAGGGATATTTCTAGTTCTAGATCCTTGAGGAATTGCCATACTGTCTTCCACAATGGTTGAACTAATTTAAGCTCCCACCAACAGTGTGAAAGTGTTCCCGTTTCTCCACATCTTCTCCAGCATCTGTTGTCTCCTGATTTTTTAATGATTGCCATTCTAACTGTTGTGAGATGGTATCTCAGTATGGTTTTGATTTGCATTTCTGCAATGACAGTAGTAATGAGCACTTTTTCATATGTTTATTGGCTGCATTTTTTCTTTTTGTTTTATTAGTTACTAATATAGGTATGCTAAAGCTTCAACGTAATTGTGAGTTTATATAGTACTAGTTTTAGTTTTATAATATTTAATTACATTTCCCCCATTATTATCTTATCATTTATACATTCTTTTGTTATTAATTTGTAGTTATTCCAGGGATTATATTAATCTTTAACCTTTTATATTTTAGTACAAATTGATATTTCTGTCAGTTCTCAAACAATGCAAGCACTTTACACTTCAGTTTATTCCATCTACATTCTTACACTATTATTATCATACACTTTATGCATTTCAAACGTAATAGACTATTATTACTATTATTTGTAAATAATATTTATATTGTGTCCCACATACTTGCTCTTCTGATGGTTTTTATTTTATCTGTGTAAAATGTGGATCATCTCAGGTAATATTTCCCTGCATGGAGAAATCTCATTAGCATTTCTTTTAGTGCTTTTTGCTTGCAATAAAATTATCATGGTTTTTGTTTAAAAATGTCTTTCTTTAAGAATACTAAAGATAGCTAGAGACGAAGAGCAAATAACTTACTAATAAAACTCCATCAGGCTAACAGCGGAACTCTCAGTATAAATCCTACAACCCAGAAGAGATTGTGGCCCAATATTCAATATTTTTAAAGAAAAAATAACTTCAACCAAGAATTTTACATCGACCAAAATTAAGCTTCTGAAGCAAAGGAGAAATAAGATCCTTCTCAGATAAGCAAATGCTGATGAAGTTCATTACTACCAGTCACGCCTTACAAGGGATCTTGAAGAAACTCTAAATGTGAAAAGAAAAAACCATTAGCAATGAATACAAAAACATACTTAAATACACAGATCAGTGACAATATTAAGCAACCAAATAAACAAGCCAACATAATGACCAGCTAACATCGTGGCAGGATCAAATCCACATATATCAATACTAACCTTAAATGTAAATGACTAAATGCCCAATTTAAAAGATAGAGTGTAGAAAACTATTTTAAAAAGCAAGACCCAATGATATGATATTTCTAAGAGATCCTTCTTACATTCAATGGCAACCATAGGCTCAAAATTAAGAGATGAAAGAAAATAAATCAAGCAAATGGAAATCAGAAAAAAAACTTGGGGTTATAACCCTAGTTTCAGATAAAACAGACTTTAAACCAATGAAGATAAAAAATAAGAGCATTAGAGCAGGGCGAGGCTAAATGGCTGCCTAGAAACAACTACCCTCAAAGGTTCTCACCAAGAACAAAAATGGTAACTGAATCCTGCACGAGCAACTAAGGTATCCAGGTTCTCTCTCAATGGGACTGATTAGGTAGTTGGCAGGACCCATGGAAAATGTGTAAAAGCAGGGTGGAGCAACATCCCACCTGGGAGCTGCATGGGGCAAGGGGAGCTCCTACCCTCCCGAGGGAGGCAGTGAGTGACTCTGCAACCCCACTTGGGAAACCACAATTCTTCCATGGATTCATGCAGCCCAAGGATCAGGAAATTACTTCATGATCACACACCACCAGTGCCTTGGATCCCCAGCACAGAGCTGCACAAGTTCTTAGTGGCTACATGGCTGGAGAGTGCCTAAGACGACTGAACTCCTGGAAGGAGGGGTGGCAGCCATCACTGTGGCTGCCTGCTGCCTAAGATGACTGAACTCCTTGGCAAAGGGATGACAGCCATCACTTTAGGTCCAGTCTGCCAGTTTCCCCTGCTGGTGCCAGGGAGAATGAGTGGTTTGGACCAGGAGAAATTTCCCACAGCACAGCACAGTGGCAGTAGCAGATCATGGCCAGACTGCCCCTTTAGGCTGTATCCATACCCATTTCTCCTCACTGGGTAAGGCCTCCCTGCAGGAATTTCAGCAACTCCACACAGGGTGTTAGGGACAGAACTGTGATCT
This sequence comes from Plecturocebus donacophilus, assembly GCA_004027715.1. Lineage (NCBI taxonomy): Eukaryota > Metazoa > Chordata > Mammalia > Primates > Pitheciidae > Plecturocebus > Plecturocebus donacophilus. The sequence goes on along the minus strand of PVKP010005996.1, from coordinate 51,287 downwards.
TCCTGGAACAGATACCCTGGGAGGAGCAGTGGCCACAGTCTCTACAGATCAGTGCACTTACTTTTTCCCTTCTGGTTCAGAGAAATCCAGACAGTCCAGAAAAATGTGATCCCCTCCTGCCTTCTGCAGTGCAGGACACCATCTCTGCCATGGTGCAATCAGAGTGCTGTGTTAAGTGGGTCTCTGATCCCATGCTTCCTGACTGGGTGAGACCCCCACAATGGGCTGCCAGATACCTTATTTAGGAGTGTTCCTTCTGATATCAGGCTAGTGCCCCTCTGGGATAGTGCTCACAGAAAAGTAGCAGACCAGCCATCTTTGCTGTTCTGCAGCCTCCACTGGTGACACCTCCAGAGGCAGAAGAGACTCAGAACAATAGGATCTGGAGTGGACCCCCAGCAAACAACATCAGCCCTACAGAAGAGAGGCCTGACTATTGAAAGAAAAACAATAATTAACAACAGCAGCATGAACAAAAAAGTCCCCACAAAAACCCTAACCAAACATCAGCATCCTCAAGGACTGAAGCTAAATAAACTCAAGAAGATAAAAAGAAACTGAAAACTCAAAAATACAGAGGGCCTCTTCTCCTCCAAATGATCATAACACCTCATCACCAAAGTCATAGAAATGGATGAACTGACAGAAGTGAGCTTCAGAATGTGGGTGACAGCAAACTTCACAGAGCTAAATGAGTATGTTCTATCTCCACGGAAAGAAGCTAAGAACCGTGATAAAATATTACAAGAGCTATTAACCAGAATAACCAGTTTAGAGAGAAGTATAAATGACCTGATAAAGCTGAAAAACATAACATGAGAACTTCAGAATGTAACAAGTATCAATAGCCAAACAGAGTGAAGGAAAGAATCTTAGAAATTGAAGACTATCTTGCTGAAATAAGACAGACAGACAAGATTAAAGAAAAAAGAATAAAAGAAACAGACAAAACCTCTGGGAAATCTGGGATTATGAAAGACCAAAGCTGAGACTGATTGGGATACCTAAAGGAGACAAGGAGATTGAAACCAAGCTGTTTAAAATACTTCAGGATCTCATCCAGGAAAACTTCTCCAACCTAACAAGGCATGCCAACATTCAAATTCACAAAATCCAGAGGACTCCAGTAAGATACTCCTTGAGAAAACCAACCCTAAGACACATAATCATCAGTTGTACTAAATGTAAAATGAAGGAAAAATCTTAAGGGAAGCCAGAGAGAAAGATCAGGTCACCTACAAAGGGAAGCCCATCAGAATGACAGCAGAACTCTCAACAGAAATGCTACAAGCCAGAAAAGATTGAGGGCCAATATTCAACATTCTTAAAGAAAAATATTTAAACCCTGAATGTCATATCTGGCTAAACTAAGTTTCATAAGCAAAACAGAAATAAAATCTTCTACAGACAAACAAATGCTAAGAGAATTCATTACCACCAAGCCTGCCTTGTCAAACCTTTTGAGGGAAGCACTAAATATAAGTAGGAAAAACATGTTACCAGCCATTACAAAAACACACTGAAGTACACAGACAAATGACCCTATGAAGCAACTACATCAACAAGTCTGCAAAATAACCAGCTAGCATTTTGATGACAGGATGTAGTTCACACATGACAATATTAACCTTAAATGTATATGGGCTAAATATCCCAATTAAAAAACACAGAATAGCAAGTTGGATAAACAGTCAAGAACCATTGCTGTGCTGCTTTTATGAGAACCATCTCATATAGACACAACAAAAAAGGAATGGAGGAAAATCTACTAAGCAAAGGGAAAACAAAAACATAGAAGATATTGCTATCTTAATTTCTGACATAACAGGATTTACATCAATAAAGATCAAAAGAGACAAACAGGAAATTATATAATGGTAAGTGATTCAATTAAACAAGAAGAGCTAACTATTCTAAATATATACACACCCAATTCAGGAGCACCCAAATGAAAAGCAAAAACAAAAAACAACAACCACAACAACAAAAAAGTGCTTACAGGACCTAGAAATAAACTCACAAACAATAATAGTGGGAGACATTAGCATCCTACTGTCAATATTAGACAGATCATCAAGACAGAAAATTAACAAGGATATTCAGGACTTTGAACTCAGCTCTGGATCAAGTGGACCTGGTAGATATCTACAGAACTCTCTACCCCAAACCAACAGTACATACATTTTTCTCAGTTCCACATGGCACTTACCCTAAAATCTATCACGTATTTGGAAGTGAAATACTCCTCAGAAAATGCAAAAGAACTGAAAACATAACAGTCTCTCAGACTACAGTGTAATCAAATTAGAACTCAAGACTAAGAAACTCACTCAAATCACACAACTACATGGAAATTGAACAACCTGTTTCTGAATGACTACTGGGTAAATAATGAAATTAAGGTAGAAATCAAGAAGTTATTTGAAACCAATGAGATCAAAGAAATAATGTACCAGAATCTCTGGGACACGGGTAAAACAGAGTTAAGTGGTAAATTTATAGCACTAAATCCCCACATAGAAAAGCTAGAAAGATCCCAAATAAACACCCCAACATCACAACTAAAAGAACTAGAGAATGAAGAGCAAACAAACCCCAAAACTAGTAGAAGACAAAAAATAACCAAGATCACAGCAGAACTGATGGAGATAGAGACAAACACACACACACACACACACACACACACACACACACACACACAAAATACCTTCAAAAAATCAAGGAATCCAGGAGCCTTTTAAAAATAATAATAATATAATAGATAGACTGCTAGCTAGACTAATAAAGAAGAAAGTAGAGAAGAATCAAATAGACACAATCAGAAATGATAAGGGGAATATCACCACTTACTTCCCAGAAACACAAACAATCATCAGAGAATACTATAAAAACCTGTATGCAAAATAAGCTAGAAAATCTAGAAGAAAATGAGTTCCTGGACATTTGCACTCTCCCAAGACTGAAACAGGAAGAAATTGAATCCCTGAATACACCAATAATGAGTTCTGAAATTGAGACAGTAGTAAGTAGACTTCCAGCCAAAAATAGCCAAAGATCAGATGGATTCACAGCTGAATTCTACCAGAGGTGCAAAGAGGAGCCAGTAACATTTCTACCAAAACTCTTCCAAGCAATTGAAAAGGATGGAATCCTCCCTTAATCACTGCATGAAGTCACCATCATCCTGTTGCCAAAACCTGGCAGAAATACAACATCAACAAAAAAGAAAACTTTAGGTCAGTATCCCTGAGGAACATCAATGCAGAAATTCTCAATAAAATACTGGCAAAGCAAATCCAGCAGCACATCAAAATGCTTACCTACCACAATCATGTTGGCTTCATCCCCAGGATGCAAGGCTGGTTCAGCATACACAAATCAATAAATGTATTTCATCACATAAACATAACTAAAGGCAAAAACCACATAATTGCCTCAATAGATACAGAAAAGACCTTTGATACAAATCAACATTCCTTCATGTTAAAGACTCTCAATAAATTAGGAATTGAGGAAACTTACCTCAAAATAATAAGAGCTATATATGACAAACCCACAGCCAATATCATACTGAATGGACAAAAGCTGGAGGCATTCCCCTTCAAAACTGGCACAAGAAAAGGATGCCCTCTCTCACCACTTCTATGTAACATAGCAATGGAAGATCTGCCCAGAACAATCAGGAAAGAGAGAAATAAGGCATATTCCAATAGAAAGAGAGAAAGTCAAATTATCTTTTTTTTGTAGATGACATAATCCTATATCTAGAAAATCCCATCATTTCAACACAAAAGCTTCTTAGTTAAGTAGGAACTTCAGCAAAGTCTCAGGACAAAAAATCAATGTGCAAAAATTACAAGCATTCTTATACATAAATAATATATAAGCAGAGAGCCAAATCATGAATGAACTAACATTCACAAATTCTGTGAAAAGAATAAAATACCTAGGAATATATCCAACAAGCGAAGCAAAGGACCTTTTCAAGAAGAACTGCAAACCACTGCACCAGGAAGTAATAGAGGACACAAACAAGTGAAAAAACATTCCATGTTCATGGATAGGAAGAATCAACATCGTGAAAATGACCATACTGCACAAAGCAACTTATATATTCAAGGCTGTTTCCATTAAGTTACCATTGACATTCTTCACAGAATTTAAAAATTATTTCAAAATCTATATGGAACAAAAAAATCCAGTTAGCCAAGGAAATCCAAAGCAAAAAGAAAAAAGCTGGAGGCATCATGCTACCAGACTTCAAACTATACTACAAGACTACAGTAACCAAAACAGCATGGTACTGGTGAAAATACAGACACATAGACCAACGGAACAGAAAAAAGAACTCAGACACAAGACCACACATCTGATGTTCAAGAAACCAGACAAAAACAAGCAATGGGTGTGCTGGGATAACTGGCTAGCCATATACAGAGAATTGAAATTGAATATCTGCCTTACACTATGTAAAAATTAACTAAAGATAGATTGAAGACTTAAATATAAAACCCAAAACTGTAAAAACCTTGGAGGAAAATTAGGACAATAACATTTAGGACATAGGCACAGGCAAAGATTTCATGACAAAAACTACAAAAGCAATTGCGATGAAAGCAAAAATTAGCTATAGAGATCTAGTTAAACCAAAGAGCTTCTGCACAGCAAAAGAAATTATCATCAGAGTGGACAGATAACCTACATAATGGGAGAAAATTTCTGCAATCTATGCATCTAACAAAGGTCTAATATCCAGAATCTACAAAGAACTGGAACAGATTTATGAGAAAAAAATTAAAAACAGAAAGAATATGAATAGGCACATCTTGAAAGGAGACATTTATGTGGTCAGGAAACACATGAAACAAAGCTCAACATCTCTGATCATCAGAGAAATGCATATAAAAACCACAATGAGATACCATCTCATGCCAGTCAGTATGGTAATCATTAAAAAGTCAATAAACAATAGATGCTGGTGAGACTGTGGAGAAATAGGAATGTTTTTACTCTGTTGGTGGGAATGTAATTAGTTCATCCATCATGGAAAACAGTGTGACAATTCCTCAAAGACCTAGATAAATAAATACAATTTGACCTATCAATCTCATTACTGGGTATATATCCAAAGGAATATAAATCATTCTATTATAAAGATACATGCAAGTGTATGTACATTGCAGCACTATTCACAATAGAAAAGACATAGAATGTACTCAAATGTCCATAAATGATTGACTGGATAAAGAAAATGTGGTACATATAGACCATGGAATATTATGTAGACATAAAAAGAAATGAGATCATGTCCTTTGCAGGACATGATGGAGCTGGAAGCCGTTATGCTCACCAAACTAATGCAGAAACAGAAAACCAAACATTGCATGTTCTCACTTATAAGTGGGAGAAGAACAATGAGAATGCATGGACACAGGGAGGGGAAGAACACATACTGGAGCCTGTCTGGGTGACAGAAGGGAAAGCACCAGAATAAAATAGCTAATGCATTTTGGGATTAGTACCTAGGTGATGGGTTGATAGGTGCCCAAACCACCTTGGGACATGTTCACCTGTATAACAAACTTGCACATCCTGCACATGTATACTGGAACTTAAATAAAATAAAATAGAAATTTAAAAAGAGCATTTTATAATGGTAAGGGGTTGTATTCAACAAGGAGACGTAAATATCATATAAATGTGTCTGTGTGTGTGTGTGTGTGTGTGTGTGTGTATCCAACACAAGAGCACCCAGATTCGTAAAGCAAGGTTTTAGAGACCTACAAAGAGATTTAGACTCCCATACAAAAATTGGGGAAGACTTCAATACTTCACTATCAGTATTAGACAGATCATTAGTCAGAAAATTAACAAAAATATTTAGGACATGAAGTCAGCATTGGACCTAATGGATCTGACAGACCTCTACAGAAATCTCCAATGAAAAACAACATAATGTACATACTTCTAATTGTGACATGGCATACAGTGTAAAATTGACCACAAAATTAGACATAAAACAATCTTTAGAAAGTGGAAATAAAAATTATAGGCAAACACTCTCAGACCTCAGCATAATAAAAATAAAGATGTCAAGACTATATTCCATGTAATTGTATGCTCAAAGCCATGCAATTACATGGAGATAAAACCATATGCTCCTGAGTGAATTTTTGGTAAACAATGAAATTAAGGCAGAAATAAATAAGTTTTACAGACTAGTGAGAGTGAAAATACAACATATCAGAATCTCTGAGACAGAGCTAAAGCAATGTTACCAGGGAAATTTATAGCACTGAACACCCACATTAAAAAGTAAAAAATGATGATATCAAATTAATTACCTACTATCACAACTGAAAGAATTGGAGGAGCAAGAGCAAACAAAATGCAAAGCTAGCAAAAGACAAGAAATAGCCAAACTCATGGCTGACCTGAAGGAAATTGAGACCTGAAAAACCATTGAAAAGATCAATAAATACAAAAGTTTTTTTCAAAAACTTAATAATATAGGTAGGCTGCTATCTAGACTAATAAAGAAGAAAAAAGATGAGATCCAAATAAACACAGCTAAAATGACAAAGGAGATAGTACCACTAATGCCACAGAATTTTCTTTTAAAGTCAGAAACTACTACAAACACCTCTATGCACAGAAACAAGAAAACGTAGAAGAGATGGAAAAATTCCTGAACGCATACACCCTCCCAAGACTGCCTGAACAAGAAAAATATAGATTCCTATAAAAGACCAACAACAAGTTCTGAAACAGTTTTTAATTGTCTATCAACCATAAAAAGCCCAGAACCAGATGGATTCACAGCCATAGTCAACCAGATGTACAAAGAAGAACTGGAAGCTTTCCTACTGAAAGTATTCTAAAAAACTGAGGAGGGACTTTTCCTCAACTCATTCTATAAGGCCAGAATCATCCTGATACCAAAACCTGGAAGAGACACAACAGAAATAGAAAACTTCAGGCCAATATTCTTGATAAGCATCGATGTAAACATTCTTAAAAATAAAATAAATAACTTGCAAACTAAATTCAGCAGCATGTCAAAAAATCTAGTCCACCATGATTAAGTAGGCTTCATCACTGGGATGTAGGGTTGGTTCAACATATGCAAATTAACAAATGTGACTCATCACATAAACAGAGCTAAAGACAAAAACCATATGATTATCTCAATAGATGCCCCAAAAGCTTTCAATAAAATGTATCATCGCTTCATGTTAAAAACTCTCAATAAACTAGGCATTGAAGGAACATACCTCAAAATAATGAGAGCCATCTATGACAAACACACAGCTAACATCATACTGTATAGGGAATAGCTGGAAATATTCTTCTTGAAAGCTGACATAAGACAAGGATGCTTTCTGTCAACATTTCTATTCAGCATAGTATTGGATGTCCTAGCCAAGGAAATCGAGCAAGAAAAAGGAAGGAAGGCATCCAAATTGAAATAGAGGAAGTCAAACTATCCCTGTTTGCAGATGACATGTTTCTATATCTAGAAAACTCTGTAGTCTCAACCCCAAAGCTCCTTAAGCTGATAAACAATTTTAGAAAAATTTCAGTACACAAAATCAATGTACAAAAATTACTAGCATTTCTATAAACCAACAAAAGTCAAGCTAAGAGCCAAGTCAGAAAAGTAATACAATTCATAATTGCCAGAAAAAAAATAAAATATCTAGGCATACAGCTAATCAGGGAGGTATAAAATCTCTATAATACGAATTACAAAACACTGATCAAGGAAATTCCATATGACACAAAAAGTGGAAAACATTGTATGCTCATGGATAGGCAGAATCCATATTATTAACATGGCCATACTGTCCATAGCAATTTACAAATTCAATGCTATTCCTATCAAACTACTAATGGCATTCTTCATAAAACTAGAAAAAAATTACATTTTATATAGAACCAAATAAAAAGACCAAATACCCAAGGCAATCCTAAGCAAAAAAAAAAAAATTCTCCTACACAGAAACACACACACACACACACACACACACACACACACACACACAAACCCAAAGCTGAAGACATCATGTTAGCCAACTTTAAACTATACTACCAGACTACAGTAACCAAAATACAAAACAGCATGGGACTGACGCAAAAACAGATGCATAGACCTATGGAACAGATAGATAGTCTGGAAATAAGGCCATCACACATGTAACCATTTGAACTTTAGTAAAGCTAACAAAAACCAGCAATGGAGAAAGGATTCCCTATTCAATAAATGTTGCGGGGATAACTGACTAGACACATGCAGAAGATTGGAACTGCACCTCTTTTTTACACCATATAAAAAAATCAACTCAAGATGAATTAAAGCTTTAAATGTGAAACCCAAAACCATGAAAACCCTGAAAGGCATCCTAGGCAATACCATTTTGGTTACAGTAACTGGCAAGATTTCATGACAAACACGCCAAAAGCAATAACAACAAAAGCAAAAACTGATGAATGAAACCTTTTAGCAATGACAAAATGAGACCTTTAAACTGATGGCAAAAAACACAATTGCTTTGTAAAAATTAAAGAGCTTCTGCACAGCAAAATAGACTTTCAAGAGAGTAAACAGACAACTTTAAGAATAGGAGAAAATGTTTGTGAAGTATGGACAATAGTCCAATATCCAGCATCTAAAAGGAACTTCAACAAATATACAAGAAAAAAACAAACAACCCCACTTAAAAGTGGGCAAAGGACATAAACAGACATTTCTTAAAAAGACATCCAAGCAGCCAACAAGCATATGAAAAAAGCTCAACATCATTGATCATTAGAGAAAGGCAAACCAAAACCACAATAAGATACCATCTCACACCAGTCAGAATGGCTATTAAAAAGTCAAAAAATAGCAGAAAAAGCAGATACTGATGAGGTTGTGGAAAAAGGGGAAGGTTATACACTGTTGGTGGGATTGTAAATTACTTCAATCATTGTGGAAAGCAGTGTGGCAATTCCTCAAAAAGCTAAAAACAGAACAACCATTCAACCCTGCATCCCATTACTGGTTTTAAACCCACAGGAATATAAATCATTCTACCTTAAGGACACGTGCAGCACTATTCATAATAGCAAAAACATGGAATCAACCTAGATGCCCATAAATGGTAGACTGTATAAAGAAAATATGGTACATATACAGCATGGAATACTATGCAGTCATAAAAAAGGAATGAGATCATGTATTTTGTGGAAGCATAAATGGAACTGTGGGCCATTATCCTTAGCAAACTAACAAAGAAACAGAAAACCAAATACTGCATGTTCTCTCTTTTAGGTGGAAACTAAATGATAACTCATGAAAACAGAGGGGAACAACAGACTCTGGAGCCTATTAGAGTGTGGAGGGAGAGAAGAGAGAGAGGATCAAAACAAAAAAACTATTGGGTACTACCCTTAGTATACGGGTGATAAAATAATCTGTATAGCATCCCCTCATGACAGGAGCTTACCTGTATAGCCAATCTGCACATATACCCATGAACCTAAAATGAAAGTAAAAAACAAACAAACATGTATTTATTTTATCTTAATTTTAAAGGATATTTGTGTTGTGTTAAAAATCTTGAGTTGGCAGTTATTTTGTATTATAACTTTAAATATGTAGTTAGACTTTTTCGCTTCTATAACTAATTTTCTCCTTTATCTCAAAAGATAAGTTACCACCACCTATCATCAAAGGTGTATGCACACATTTATTTATAACATAAATAATAACTAAGACTACTGTTTGGAAATGAAGAAAACTGCTCAGAAGTTTAACTATGCTTGAATTTCCAATAATTTGAGACTGAAATATTGTCTATATAAAGCAGGCATTTCATAATATTTGGGTAAATTGTCCCTTTTCTCACTGGTTCTTTGTTGCCTTTTCTAGTGATATCCCAAGTGAGCTGTATGTGCAAGATAATTAATTGAAGTGTAGAAATAACTTATTAAAACTTGAATTTACATGTTTTACTTTATATTTTGAAATTTTCTATTTTAATATATAATTTATAATATATATGATTACAGTAGACTATGAACTATTCACACACATATTAAGTTGATGTATTCAAAATTGTTTACTGATAAAATCTTTGAAAAAAGAAGTTTAGAAAATGTTGCTTTAGACAGTGGGAAGGAAGTAAAAATCTATGCAGGTGCAAAGTCTTTTTCTCAGAGTATAAAACAGTGATCAAGTCAGCATGTCAGACTTCTAAACTATTAAATTTCCAGGGATGCAGTTCTTGCCATTTTCTAGCTACTCTACTGAATTAAGATGTTTCACTACAGACAAATAGGTCATTGATCAATTGCCTTTGGAAAAAGCAAAAGCGCAAGCTTGAACTATTTCAGACATCTGTAAAGTTTTCTTTTGCATAACAATTCAGAGCAGTCGTTCTTAAACAGAGCTGAGCATCAAAGTCACTTAGGGAAGTTTTACAATACAGACTTGATTTACTCAACCCAGAAATTTTGATTCATGGTTCTGAGAGCAGTTCTCAGAAGTGTTTATGTTTTTAAAATTTCCAAATTAATTCTGATGTTTACCTTCACTTCCCTGTCACTGGACTAGATATTTTATTGATTAATGTCTCCAAAAGCTTTCCTAAATAAGTCAGTGATTTATTTTTGTTTGTTTTGATTTTGTTTTTATTTAGAGATTTTAGAAAGTCTCTCTTTTTTTATATTGTATTTTGTACTTTAGGTTCTAGGGTACATGTGCAGATCATGCAGGATTGTTGCATAGGTACCAACATGTCAAGGTGGTTTGCTGCCTCCATCCCCCACATCACCTATATCTGCCATTTCTCCTCATGTTATCCCTCCCCACCCACTGCCATCCCTCTCTAACCCCTCCAACAGATCCCCGTGTGTGATGCTCCCCTACCTGTGTCCATGTGTTCCTAAGTCAGTTGTTATTTAATAATGAGTGTAAGTCAGATTTTGTGCTAGGCACTAGCACTTCACTTTAGAAAATGAAAATAGATTTCAGTCAAATATAAATACATACAATCATTTTGACTTATTTTATTTTGTATTTAAAAACTTGATGATTTAGGTAAATCAAAAAAGTCAACATCTATGGCAGGGGTGTCCAATCTTTCAGATTCCCTGGACCATATTGGAAGAAAAATTGTCTTGGGCCACACATAAAATACATTAACAACAGCTGATCAGCTAAAGAAACAAATTTTAAAAAAATCTATAATATTTTAAGAAAGATTAGAAATTTGTGTTGGGTAGCATTCAAAGCCCTCTGGGCCACATATGGCCTGAGCATAGATTGGACAAGCTTACTAGGATATGTGTTTATATAAGCATAACCTAAATGTTAGAAATGATCACATTCACCATTCCAGCTAATAAGGAAGTTAACATTTTCAAAATACATAATGCCATGCTTATTTTTGGTAGACAATACTGATTAGTACCAAACGAAATGGGCACCTTCCAAATGGAGACTATCATAGGCCAATTATCCCTGTGTAGAGAGACAATTTAAAATCCAGGTCAACACTTATATGTACCCACAACAGACATCATTAGTGATTTTGATGTAATTTCGGAACACATTAAAATGTTGTGAGTTTTCTCCAGAATTTATTTAGTGAATTAAGAAAATTCTGCCTCAGAGTTTTTCACTAGAGGATATTAACTGGTTGAATTTATTGTTCTATATCATTAAGTAAGAGATTACTTACGTTAGTGTTTTTATTTCAGGTTTCTGCTTAAGTTTCTAGTAAAAATAGACTTGGTTTAGAATAGGGAGACTGAAATATGAATTAAAGGTAGACATTCTTAAATAATGGAGATAAGAGAATGAATAAAAGTTTTTGAAGTCTTGCAACTGAAATGAGTGACAATAAGACAGTTTCAAATCACTGCTTAAACATAGCGTTGGGCTTTGTTTCTTAGAAATAAAGGATAGTTTACTTTAAAAAAATAATAATTATTATTATTGGTTTTCCATAATACAAATTTAATTAATGCACTTTTTTCTTTTAATAGACTAGAAGTAAACATCAGAACATATGATAATTCCATTCCAAGTAAGAATTTAGTTATTGAAGTTTAATATGTCTTAGACTGGAAAATAATTTTAGGAACTAATGACTAGTGTATTCCATTAAATGTGATAAAGCAGAAACTGCTATGAATTTTTGTTGAAATTTTATAAAAGCATATATGTGTGTATATTCATATGTGTATGTTGGTTGATGTATACGTGTATGTGTATATTTCTGGCCTTGATGTAGGTTTGCACTCACTGGTTTTGAATAAAGATTTATTTATTGTTCTTCAAAATAACAAAACAATTTTGCTTGTATAAGATTCGCTTGTGTTTAAAATTCATAATTACAGTAAAGAAGGCAAATAAAGTCAGAGAGATGAAAGTTGTTAATGAACAGCCCATTGGTGAACAGCTGCAACTTTAGGAAAGTTTTCCTTAATATACTGAGCTGAAATCTGTCTGCACTGCTATAATTATTACTCACTTGTTCTAGCCCATACTTCAGGATACATATAAAAGGAGCCTATAACGTTGTGATTAAGAGTGTGGGCTCTAGGGCAAAAGTACCTGTGTTCGAATCAACTCTACTACTTACTAGCTTTATGTTTTGGGGCAATTAATTTAAACTCTCCCTGTCTCTGTGCTTTATTTTTCCACACTTAGAAAATGGAGACAATCATATTATCTAATCCAAAGCATTGTTGTAAAGATTAAACAAGTTTATGAAAATGCTTAGAACACAGTGTGGCACATAGTAAAGATTACATCAGTGTTAGTGGTTGCAGCTATGCCATTATTACTATGACTACTTTTCTCCAATATAGCAGCTCTTTGAAAATCTAGATATAGTTATCATATCTCTGATTAGTCTCTCCATCTCCAAGAGAGCTTTCTTGAGTTTCCTCACCAGTTCCTCTTTTGACAAAGTTCTCAGATAGTTTGATCTCCCTGATCACACGATTCTGGTTGTCCTCAAGTATGTATATGCCCTTCTTTAAATGGAATCCCAAAAATGGAATGTACAATTTCCATTTACGGCCCTAATTCCTGTGATTTGGGATGTCACTGAGGTCAGAGAAGTGCTAAAAGAAACACTCAGATGTAATCAATCAAGACTTTTACTGACTGATGTCATCACCATGCTAGTTATTAGGAAGAGTGCAGAAGAAGTTATATTGTCTGCAATCTAACTAAAGTGACATAAAGAAAAAAACAAGCCAGGGTAGAAGAGATGATGTAGATATTTTAAAGGAAACAGTAAATCTCTATTTTCTATTCCTATTGTTTGATTATATTATTTTGCCATCTTAATTTAAGTTTCTGTGAAAATTAGTTTAATGTAGAAAATAAAATTACAAACTTCATTTTAAGTAAAATTCAGTGATAAGAAAGGTGGCTTTTATTTTCTGTAATTACTATGTAAATAAGCTAGAAACTCTGAGGGAAAAACTTACATTTTAATTTATAACTTAGTTTAATTTAAAGGATGTGTTTCTTACTCAGGAATATTTCAGGTCTGTGGAAAATATGACATTAACTCCAAATTGTTTATTGTTCTTCCTCATTTTAGTCAGTGAATCAAGCAGAAAATCATGGAATGAAAAACACTTTGTCTTGACATTTCCCAAACCACCACAGAGAGGTAGAAATGATAAATCAAGACTTTTGAAATCACAAGTAACAGTTACTACGATTTAAGTACAGAAAAAGTCATTTTTGAAAACAAAATCTATGTTGATAAAACATACATAAATATAATAAGTAAAGCCTATGTAACTTGAATTTTACTATCTGTTGGAAGATTTTTTTTAATTTGTAATTCTCTGTACAACAGACTGCCCTACCTGCTTTAGATTAAGCTCATATTTGTACTTATTTATCTACATCAAAGACATTATCTAAGCAAGCTGGATAACCTAATACTGAAACTAACAGGTTTACCAGCTGCAAAAGCAGTCACAATTTTAATATTAGAGCAGAAACTGATCTTAATGAGGTTTTAAGGCCTCCCTATTTTACAAAATATGAAATTCAAGATACTTGATATTAAGAGATTCAAGTTTTCTACTGCTTCTCTAAAGTGGAGTTATCCTATTAATTAGCAAAAGGAAAAATAATCATATATTGATCACCTACTATGATATCAAACAATTTTTAAAGCATCTCCCAGAGCACAGTTACAGTCAATGCGTTTATTCAGGGGTCATTTATTACATCTGTAGTGATCCAATTTTCATGTTTCTCTTCATGGTCATCTTTTAATTCCATATTACTATTTGCTTGTTGGCACCTTTACTGAATAATTAAGGGAAAACAAGAAGTGATTCTAAAATCTGTCTTTATGATTACTTATGACAACTAGATTTGACAAACATTTGGGAGAGAGTTGAAAATAAGTTACTGGGGAGGATAACATTAGGAGAATTGCCGAATGTAGATGACGGAGAGGATGGATGTGGTAAACCACCACGGCATGTGTAAATCTATGTAACAATCCTGCACGATCTGCACATGTACCCCAGAACTTAAAGTATAATTAAAAAGAAAAAGAAAAGAAATTACACTAGTGCTGCATAAGCTAATGTAAATCAAGCATTTGTTTATTTCATTCAATTTATGTCTTTATTTTTTTGCAGTGCAGCTGGGGATCCCGGGCTCTCAATTTGACAAGAAACTTTAAAAGCAGGAGTAGATATCAGACTAGGGTTCTACAACTATTACAGGAACTGTCATAACAAACTTCAAGAGGATCAATTTATTTCTGATTTAACTTGGGGATAAAGGGTGTTTGTTCCAAAAGATTTCCCCCATATAGAAGTCACAAAACGCCTGCTGTTGTTTTTTGAGGATAAGTCCTGGAATGTCATGGATCACTGTGGGCCTGCCCCAATCATAAAGTTTCCACTAAAGTCACTTTATTTTCAAAGTGGAATTATCTCTCTCTCTCTCTCCCTCTCTCTCTCTCTCTCTCTCTCTCTCTATATATATATATATATATATATATATATATATATTTCACACACACACACACACACACACACACACACAACCCCTTGATAGAGGAAAAAAATAAGTTTAAATAAACAATTAAAAATAAACTTTTTTCTTTTTATTTATTTATTTATATTGTATTTGAGCTCTGGGGTACATGTGCACATCCTGCGTCCTGCAGGATTGTTGCATAGGTACACACATGCCACGATGGTTTGCTGTCTCCATCACTGTTGCCTACATCAGGCATTTCTCCTGGTGTTATCCCTCCCCCTCCTCCCTGCCCCCCTCCACTGATCCCCCACCCCTCCTCTCCAGCCCCTCACCTAGCCCTGTGAGTGTTGTTCCCCTCCCTGTGCCCAAGGGTTCTCATTGTTCATCACCTGCCTATGAGTGAAAACATGCAATGTTTGGTATTCTGTTCTTGTGTCAGTTTGCTGAGAATGATGGTTTCTAGGTTCATCCGTGTCTCTACAAAGGACATGAACTCATCTTTTTTATGGCTGCATAGTATTCCATGATGTATACGTGACACATTTTTTTTGTCCAGTCTATCATTGCTGGGCATTTGGGTTGGTTCCAGGTGTTTGCTATCATAAACAGCACCACAATAAACATAGGTGTGCATGTGTCTTTATGAAGGAATGATTTATAATCCTTTGGATATATACCCAGTAATGGGACTGCTGGGTCAAATGGAATTTCTATTGTGTCCCAATATAGAAAGACATAACTCATTCACAAATGATTATTGTTCTTACTAATGTTTTCAGAGGCACAACAAAAGAAAGTCAGAAGACCAGAAACCAGCTTATGTATGGATAATGCATTCTTTAAGAAGAATTTTGCAATGGCCCTCTATTAACATAGCTGCCAAGGAACAGACTGCATTCAGACATCTTTATACTTCCAAAACCCATCTTAAAAATGCAGAACATAAAAAGTCCGAAGATGAAAAAGGGGGAACACCTTTGAAGAAAGATTCCAAGAAAAAAAGAGGCTCATATGCAACAAATTCAGAATCCAAGAAAACAGTAGAAGACGAGAAAACTAAAAGACAAAATGAGACAGTTAAAACTTCCATAAAATCATCACATGAAAATGGTCTATCTAAAAAGTCAAAACCCAATTTGGAAACAAATCCAGAATCCAAAAATTCTAAGGCAGTCTCAAAAACTTATTCACAGAAAGATAAGAAAGATTCAAAGAATTCCAAGGAGAAAAACACTGACTCCACACATACAAAGAACAATCCAGAGACAGATTTGAAGAGGTCAAAGACTAGTAATGATGCCGTATCAGAAATTTGCTCAGAAAATCATTTAAATGCTGATTTTCTGATGTTAGTAGAAGGGTCTGATGATGAATCCATAAGTTTTGATGCATGGTTAAGGAATTACTCACAGAATAATTCAAAGAAGCCTGCAAAGAAGGACACAAAAAAGGATGCAAAGAAAAGCTCTGGTGCTGAATCTGAAGACTCAAAGGATTCTGAGAAACAGTCAAAGAAAGATAAGAAAAGTGCCAAGAAAGATGACAAGAAAAAGGTTGTAAAGAAGGGCACAGAGTCTACTGATGCTGAACCTGGAGGCTCAAAGGATGCAAAGAAAGATACAAAGAAGGATAAGAAAAATTCAAAGACAGATGATAAGAAAAAGGACACAAAGGACCCAGGGTCTACTGATGCTGAATCAAGGATTCAAGAAAGTCAAAGAAAGCTTCAGAGAAAGATGACAAAAAAAATGATGCAAAGAAAAGTACAATCTCTACTGATTCTGAGTCTGAACTGGAGTCGAAAAACAGTCAGAAAGATGAAAAAGGGAATAAAAAATCTTCACAGCAAGATAAAGAGTCTGTCAAGAAGAATGAAGAACCTACTAATGCTGATTCTGAATCTGAGATTCAAAAAAAGGTAAAAAAGATGAAAAGGGGAAGAATTATTCAAAGAAAGATGACAAAAAGAAGGATGCAAAGAAAAATGCAGAATCTTCTGCAACGGAATCTGATTTGGAGTTAAAGAAGGATAGGAAAGATTCAAAGAAGGAAAAGAAAGGCTCGAAGAAAGATGTCAAGAAGGATGCAAGGGGGAACACAGAGTCTACTGATACCGAATTTAATGAATCTTCCAAGACAGTCTCTAAAAAGTCTACAAAAATCAAAGGTTCAGGTACTGAATCTGAAGAGTTACTGTATAAACCTAGGGCTTAGAAGAGAGTTGATGAATCAAACAGCACATCTGCAAATTCAAGGAAGAAAGGATTTGAATTAAATAGAGGATTCAGAATGTTATACAAGAAGACTACATTCAAAGAAAAAGGGAAAAAAGCAAGTACAGGTAGAGTTCCTTCATCAAGAGAAAGACCACCACTTCTTCCTTGTGACCGTTTTCTACCATCACCAAAGGTGAAATGTTTTTGTCTGTGCAGGATGACTCCTGCCTCTCCAAAACCAAGATATGCCCCTTTGGTAAGTTTACTACTGTTTTATTTGTAGGTTGAAATTGATATAAAATGAAAGATATTTTTAAAGTTTGAATTTATATTTTCTCCCAATGATAGTTATCTTTTACTAGAATATTGACAACTTTGACTCAAAGGTAAGAAAAATAAAGAGTACTTCACAAGTACTCAAAATATTGCAGAAAAAGTTATAAATTTAAGAGAATAGAAATTAGATTGACTAGAGCAGAGAGAACTGACTCATGATTTAAGAAAACAGGTGAATTTATGTATAAATAAGGTCATTTTGCAAAAAAAGTGGTTACGTTTTTATACTTGGAAAAGAACAAAAATGAAAATTGACTAAAACTTCTACAGGAGCAGATTTAAGCGACATATAAAGACATTTCCTGAGAAGTTGCTGAATACAGTAAAAGCTAGATTAACCAAAACCCATACACAGCAGGTGGAATGCATACCAAGATTCAGCTATGTAAAAAATTAAATGATTTAATCCATATCTCAACTGGAGTTTTTATGAGCCCTCATCATAACTGATATCAGGAAACAGAAGTTAACTTTTCAGAAATAATTATATCTTCTCTAATTTAGAAGTCTTAGATTAACTTTGACTAATTGGGGGTAAATACTCTGTCGACTTAAAGTTACTGCTTCTGCCATCCAGGATACCTCCCCTTCAATCCCTTCCCCAAATAGACTGATTGTAAGGGAAAGTGTAAATAGACATCTTACATTAGACAGAGGAGCTCTGCATTAGTCCATTTTCACACTGCTGATAACTATATATCTGAGACTGGGCAATTTACAAAAGAAAGAGGCTTAATTGGACTCACAGCTCCACATGTCTGAGTAGGTCTCACAATCATGGCAGTAGGCAAGGAGAAGCAAGTCACATCTTACTTGGATGGCGGCAGGCAAAGAGCACTTGTGCAGAGAAATTCCCGTTTTTAACACCATCAGACCTGTTGAGACTCATTCACTATCACGAGAACAATGTAGTAAAGACCCGCCCCCATAATTCAATCACTTTCTATGAGCCTCCTCCCAAGATATGTGGGAATTGTGGGATTACAATTCAAGATGAAATTTGGGTGGGGACACAGCCAAACCACATCAAGTTCCTATTCCACATGTTGTCTTTCTTTCTGGCTTTACGATTTTTGGTTGAGATGTAAGTCATTTACAGGATTTCTGGGCATCAACCTTTGTTTCCTGTGCTTGCATGATATTCATTGTTTATTCCAAACATGGTAGGGCTGCTGCCCTCTGCCCTGCTAAACTCAGAACAATTGTAGCTATGACTAGTTCTTGACCCTAAGTTTCTCATTTTCATTAATTTCCTCCTCCCTTTCTTCTCCTTTCTCCTTGTCATCTTCTTGTTCTTCCAACTCAAGAAGTTTATATTTCCTCTTTTAGACACAGAGAGATCTCTTTTATCTTGTACACCAAGTATTTTCTATCTTTGGTTTATAATAAAATTTTTCATACATACATCAATTTGCTCCTCGTATATTAATATTTTTGGAAGGTAACAACACCTTTTATCACTCTCAGAAAGCCTAGGTTTCAAGTAGACCCCGAAACTCTGCTTTGAGACTTAAAGGTGGTTAATGACCCCTTTGCTCTAGGTGATATCTTCTCTCTCTACCAGACTGAGTTAATGGATGGCTAGCCACTAGAGTGATAAAACTTAAAAGGAATGAAAGTACACTGGGGAATAATTTTTAAGATAAATAAGAAGAAAGACTCTCAAATAGCTAGACTCTTTTCCACAGGCAGTTTTTAGGAAAAATAAATAAAATATAAGAAAAAAATTGAATACCAAGATTAATTTTAATTGTAGTAAAAAAAATCTTTCAGGGTATGTTCTAGGCTTGTACAGTTCATGTCAAGTCTCTTTAATGAACTTCCATATGCATAGCTACCATTCAGTTAGGCTTTTCTATCTCTACTACTCCACTGAAACTTTTTAAAAAATGTTATCAAATACTTTCTTGTGGCCATATCTACAGGTTTCTCCTCCCTCCTCATATTATTCCATAATTCAACATAATTTAAACTAACCGCTCTGTCTGGAAATATTTCCCTTAGTTCACTTCTATGACCCTGTGCTCTCCTGTTTTTGTTTCTACATACTGGTACCTTTTAACCACCTTTATTGTATCCTTCTCTGCCTCATCATTAAAAATTTGAATGATCCTGTTTTTGTCCTGGACATTCTCTATTTACAATCCTCCCTTTGTGAGTTTATAGAGTTAAATGACTCTAAATATTATCAATGTATTGATAATTCCAAAATCAATATTTTCAGTTATGACCTTCCAATTGAACTCCAAAGTCTTCTCCCCAGCCACTTACTTGAAATCTCCACTATAGTACCTACTGAGCATCTCAAACTTAAAATGTTTAAATAGTACTTTTAACCCACACCAAATTCTGTTCCTCTCCTTGCCATCTTCACCTTATCAAATGGCACCACCATCCAACCAGTTGATTTATTTTAAACATGGACATAATCTCTATCTCCCTTCTATTTCTCACCTTCCACAGGTAATCAGTCCATTAACTCATTATGTTATCCAGGCTGGTCTTGAACTCCTGGCTCAAGAAATCTTCCAGCCTTGGCTTCCCAGAGTGCTGAGATTGCAGGTGTAAGCCATCATGCCTGGCAGAATAAAATTTCTTACCCTAGCTTCCAACGTCTACAATATATAGCCCCTTCTCATTTTTCACCCTAATCATGTAGCACTCTTTCTCTTTTCTTTTGTCATATAGCCAAACTGGCATTCTTTTTGTTTCTCATAAATAGATTGTTCTCTTGCAAATCCATTTTATGTGCCGTTTCCTCTGATTGGAATGTTCCTCCCATAGATCTTTGCCTATCTAGTTCTTCTCATTATTTAGTTTTTCAGCTTAAGCATTCTCTATAGGGAAGCCCTCCCTGACTAACTTGATTTATGTCACCTTCCTCTCCATCACTATCCAGTCACTCTCCAAACACTGCATCATACATTATTTGTCTTCACTGAATTTGTCTTTATTTAAAATTATATTTTATTCCTTTGTTAGTTACATTCATCCTTAGAATTCAGGTTCTATGCAGGCAGAAAATCTTGCCATATATATATATGTATATATATACATCCACAGATTCAAAACCAGCATCTATGTTATGTTAAGTTGGTTGAGAATTTGGTCCCTCTAAAGAACTACATATCATACCACAGTAGTAGACATTTGGATATCCCTTTTTCCAAGCATTTTTACTCTAGATATGTCATTAAGAGAAATAAAGTATTTTTTTAAGTGAGGGGAGTCACAAAAATGCACTTTACATTCTAAGTGGATGTCTGGAGGATAATACCCATGTATCCTGTTCATTTGTGTATGGGGAGCTTATGAACAAACTATGTTCTTGAAACTTATGGTGTTTTCTTCTTTCTTTCTTTCTTTTTTTAATATGGGCTTGAGGAATGATGATTTTTCTCCTTTTCTCCTCCACTGGAGTCTCACTGATTCTCACAGCAGCACATAAGAAGCACATAAGCAGTACTGTATTTCAGGGTCAGCACTGTTTACACTCCTGGATTAAGATTGTTTACATTTGATATTATGTTTATAAATCTTGGCAATATTATCAATCATAAGTGAAGAATTCTTTATATTCCAGCTGCTAAGGTATAAAAGTAGGGTGTTATGTTTAGGGTGATTTGTTTTCCATTCTGTTTTTTCCCATATGTGTGTGTGTACATATACATACATATATATATAAATCTTTGATAACAAAAATACAAATACAACAACAGAAACAATATAAAATATGTAAAGAAAAGCTAATCATTTAGATCCTTATGTCCACTTTCTGATGCCATATCTCTCTCTGTTTTCATCTTCTTGAGGTAAACAATGTTAACAACCTGGGGGCCATTTTTCTCTTTTAGACCATTTCCTTGTACAAGCAAATGTAAGGAGGGAGAGAGAGAGAAAATCAGATAATTTGTTTTGATCAAAATACAATCATGCTCTTGTATCAAAATACAACTTATTTTCTCACTTTACAATATCATGGTCATCCATATAAGTCGTTAGACATATATCTAATGTTATTGTTCTTACTTACAACTTGCTTATGAAAACACACACAGAATTTAATATCAGAATACCATACATTCTGAATTTGTTTTCCTTCCATCTTTTAAGTTTTTATTTTTGCTTATTTCTCTACTTCTCATTCCCACTTTCATCCATTGCTAACTTTTTTCTCCTTTCTAGGTAACATTTATCAAAAACTTACTATGTTTCATTCCATACTTCTCTCTAA
This sequence comes from Plecturocebus donacophilus, assembly GCA_004027715.1. Taxonomy (NCBI): domain Eukaryota; kingdom Metazoa; phylum Chordata; class Mammalia; order Primates; family Pitheciidae; genus Plecturocebus; species Plecturocebus donacophilus. The sequence continues at coordinate 29,479 of PVKP010005996.1, read as the reverse complement.
GTTTCACTTTACCATATTAAAAATTCAAACACACACACACACACACACACACACACACACACACACATACACATACAGACGGTGGTGGCATCTGGGAGCAGGAATGAAAGTGTACGGCAGCTGGGAGCAGGAGGCAGTGAGATTTTCTTACCATTTTATTTAAAAATAAAGAAATAATCCATACTTCTTTGCATGTTGGTCAGCAATAGCTGTTACAGCTCTTCCTTTTTCTGTTCTAATGGATGCATAATGATATCTCATTGATACTTTCATTTACATTCTCCCGAATGCTAGTGAGCTTAAATATCTTTTGAATATTTGTCATGCCATGGGCTTGATCTTTTGAGAATTATTTCTTTGTATTCTTTGTGAATTTTTCTCGTGAATTATGTATATGTTTTTTGCATTTATTAAAGTCTCTTTGCATATTGTAAGTATTAATCCTTCATCTATCTTCCTTGTTGTATTTTCCCCAACTTTCATGTCTATTAATTATTTCACAGTGTATATTGCTGTGCACAAATGCTAAAGTTTTACATAGTCAAATACATCTATAATTGTTTTGATTGTTCCTTGGCTTTCTGTATTAGAGAAAATTATCTTCTACACAGAGTAGTTTTTAACAGGGACTAATATAAACAAAAACTAGTCCTTAGTAAATAATAAACTGTCATCAATGTCCAAATTGAGCATTGTGACAATCAAGGTTTCATTGTACTGAAATTAGTTAAGAAAGGAGGTTTCCTAATCTCTTTCCCAAAAGAATTAAATATGTTATTTGAAAAATAGAAAGTCCCATGAAGGTTGTATAATCTAGTGGCTACTGCAAACAGTTTTGGAGTCAAACAGCTTGTATTTAAATCCTTGTTCTATCACTTACCAGCAGGATACTTTTGGGGAACTTTCTTAATCCCTTGAAATACTATTTTTTGTCAATTGCAAAATAGGATATCAATGAGACCTTCCCTATAGGAAAAGGAAACATGTTAGGTTTTTAGTATATTATCTGGCATTTTATTATGCATATTCAGGGAGCACTACTCCTATCAACATCCTTCAAATAACAATGCATGTGGCTTCTAATTTCATCCAGGCTATATGAACACAATGTAAAAGAAACAAATTTATTAGAACATGTTTAATTCAACAAATAAACCAATCAATATTTTTAACTGTCATCCTCTCCTCAATAAAATTAGTTGATCCATATTTCATTTTCCATGAGGAATTATCATTTTCTGAGCATGCAGAGGCTTACATGACATTATGCTCAATACTGGGCAATTGATTTAAAAGCTTATCTTTTAATTTCTAAAGTTAATTAGGGGTCAAAAGAAGACAGACTAAATAATCAGAAAACCCAAACTAAGGAAGCTGCAAGTTGATTCATTGTTCCTTCAAGGAAAGAATACATTGTTGTTGTTATTGTTATTGTTGTTGTTGTTTATTAAACTGGAAAGCACTTAAAGGAAGTACTTGTTTCTGGTGAAATCAGTGAAAAAACAAATTGAAGTAAACCACATAAGAACTGCCAATCTTGGTTCATTTTATGCTTTTTATTTTTTGCGTGTGTGTGAAACACATGTTGCTTAATGATAAAACAAATCCTTTTCTTATTCTGGGCCTGATTTCTCATCTCTAAAGTAAAGAATTAAACTAGATGAACTGCAATTTCAAATTGTATGGCTAGCATAGTAGGATGAGTTTGTCATTTTTAAGTTGTACCTGAAAGATATAGGTCATATGTCTGCCCATAACTGCAATGAACTAGGGATAGAACACCCCTCATGAGGCTAACAAGATATCAGAAGTGACTGACACACTAGAGTACAAAAAATAATGGTAACATTGAATGGAATTATTACCACAAGAAATTGTTCTTAGGAGGACTCATGAATTATTGTGTATCACTCTGATTTCTAGATGTTTTTGAAGGATTTTAGAGATCTTTGTATAATATGTTATCATGACTGGGGAGGTCATATATTTATGAAACTGTTATTACCTGATTTTATCTATTAAAAAGAATACTGGAGTTGTTTTAATTTGAAGCCATCTCACTGTATTTAATAAAGTGACAGTAAAGTACCAGTGTAACTGAAAGCCCCAGACAGACAGAAAGACATAAGTGCCTACTAATGTTTCTGTTTTTATTTCCTTTGCTGGTTATTTCCATATCTCTAAATAATATTTTTAAATGACTACTTCTCAATTTTACAGATTTTACATTGGTTTCCTTCCATAACAGATAAAGATGTAGGTTGTATACATCATCCTCTCTTCTGTCTTTCTAATGGGGTCCTATATGTGTTTTTAATATATTTGACAATTACCTTTATAATGTTAAATATTATAATTATAACATTTTTCCTTGTTCCCCTACTCTTATCTTCAGTTCTTCTTTTCTGTCCCTTTTCTCTAGTTGTTTTTTTAAAAAGTTCTATTTTAATAGCTCCCTGCAATGAACTTTCACTGAATATTATGGTCTTGTCTGTACCTACATTAACTTGTGACCTCTTGCCTTTATAAGAAACATGTCTTCTCCCTTAACTAACCTTAGTTTCTACTATTGTGGTTTTCTTTGTTTCTCCTACTTTTCTTTCCCCTCTCCTACTACTGTTTCTCTGTCTCCAATTTTTGTACTTCTTCCTCTTTCTACATCCAACTCAACAGTTGTTTTCTACAGCTCAGTTATTAAACTTCAACTCTTCTCTATATACTCTGGGAGCATTAATCTATTACTATGGCTTAAATGTTCACTTCTTTGTAGATATTTCAAACTGTATATCGCTAGACTATTTTCTTATTCTAACTCTTGTCCATTATCTCCTATATTCAAACAATTTCTAAGCTCCATGAGAGCAGAAAATAAATGATCTTGAGATTTAAATCCACCATTAACTAATACTGGGGTCTTTTCTGTTATTTGGGTAAAGTAATCTGCAAATGAGAAATATAGTACCTAACCTACCCATTATAACAAATTGTTCCTAGGTTCAAATATGAAAAAAGATGTGAAAGCGTTTTATAAATGGCAAATTATTATACAAATGTAGGACTTTATTACTACTGTTATTGCCTTATGCCTTCATTTATATTACTCCCCTTTTTTCATGCAATTGGTTTCTCCTTCTGCAGTTGTATTCTTCAAAGCTCAACTTTCCCTCAAAGCACTGTAACACTTATATTGCTTTCTATTTATTGTTTTGATATTAATATTGTGTTCCAATTCTTTCTAACTACTGTAACATTCAGAGTACTGTTCTGCATGTAAATGATTAACAACTATTTGTTGACTGATTAACTTAAAATTTTGTATTAAGTTGAAAGTTTATATTAGGAATTCTATCATATTTAGGATAATTATTAATCCTTTGTCAAACACTGTTCAAACCAATGAAGATATAAATATCATCTCTATTTCTTTCAAAGAACTTAAAGATTTACCCTAGGGAATAAAAACACCAGCAGCTTTTGTTTTAGTTGTCCTCTCTAAAGAAAGTATCCTTCCCTGAAAACAGGAACATTCAATATATTACATGAAACCAAGAAGCTTTACATTCTTTTCTCATCTATGTAATTTATTCAGTTATTATTATGATGTGCATTGCATATAAATTCTGCTAAAAAGTAAGCCACATGATGACAAAAATCTTTAATTTGTTTACTAATATATTTAAAATTCCCAGGAATGTGGGAACTCAATATTTATTGAAAAAGTGAATGTAGCATTTGTTAGAGAACTACCAATAAATGAATGAAGGAATTTCTCAGCAGTTGTATAAACACAGCTGTCACTAGATAATATGAAATTTAAGTATGTCCAGTTCATAAATTATTTATTCATACCATAAAGGTGAAGTAATATTTCAGCTGGGTTATAAAAGATGAGCAACATTTTGACAGAGACAATAGAGAAGTTTATATCCAAAAACAACCAGTTAGTTAAAAGCAGAACTGGGCTGTGAAATTACATTATGAGATGCAATATTACAACATTATTCTGAAGGATGAAACTAAATAAAGGAGAAAACAATTTACAGCTGAGAAGCCAGTCAAAGTGGATGATGGCAGAGACACAGAGTTGGCAAGCGGTGTGATAAGCATGACGACAGGCTAAGGGAGATAAAAGCAGCATAGAATATGTAATATCTCTTCACAACACTTCTTTTTTTTTTTAGAGAAATACTGTTTATGCTCTTAGTCTACTTTTCAATGGGATTATTTGTTTTGTTTTTTTCTTGTTGATTTGAGTTTGTTGTAGATTCTGGACATTATTTATTCGTCATATATATAGATTATGAAGATTTTTTTCCCACTCTGTGGGTTGTCTGTTTACTCTGTTAACTGTTCCTTTTGCCATGCAAAATCTCTTTAGTTTAATTAAGTCCCAGCTATTTATCTTTGTTTTTATTTCATTTGCTTTTGGGATCTTGGTCATGAAAATCCTTGCTTAAGCCAATGTCTAGAAGGGTATTTCCAATGTTATCTTCTGAAATGTTTATAGTCTCACAAATCACCACTAAAGAACTTACTAATGTAACCAAACACCACCTGTTCCCCAATAATCTATGGAAATAAACATAAAATAAAATAAAAAAGAAATACTAAATTATAAAATAGGTGGGAGGAAATGCTGGTTTGTTCTGATAACTTTTTGATTCATTTTTAAATTGTAGGCACTTCACAAAGATTTTTTTTTCCTATTTTTTTAACTGTGTTACTGTGTTGCTACTTTGCTATGTCCAAGCATAGAAATGCCTTCATCACCATGAGATTTGGTGTCTTCTTGTTGACTTCTGAATCTCAATAATAAATTCTAATTCCACACTCTGTCTTTCTTAGAAGATGTCTTATTTTCATAGGTATGCACGTGCCATGGTGGTTTACATGTTCTGCACATGTACCCTATAACTGAAAGTATAATAAATTTTAAAAGAAGACAGTCCTGGCTTGGTGGCTCACATCTGTAATCCCAGCACTTTGAGAGGCAGAGATGGGTGGATTGTTTGACCCCAGGAGTTTGAGACCAGCCTGGGCACCACAGCAAGACCCTATCTCTATTAAAAATAGGAATTTTTTTAAAAAGAAAATGTCTTTTTAAAAAAGTCTTTTTAAAAAATAAATATCTCTTGAAAAAAGAAATGCTCCAGAATGTGACATTTCTAGTGCTTCTCCCAAATCACAATATACAGGTAGAAGTTATGCCACACATGTATTTGAGGATAAAACAAGCCAACATTTTGTTTCAATTATTTGGGGTGCATAATGATATAGAAAAAATACTGAACTGTGAATCAAGAGTGCTATAATAAGACATATTTCTGAGAATAAAAACAAGATCTGTATAATAAATAATCAAGAAATAGGAACAGATAATTTATACAGGAGAAAATAAATATAATAGGCAAAATCATGAAAAAATATTGACCATGGTTAGTAATCAAAGCAAACCCTAGAGATTATTTTGCGTCTAGTAATGTGACTATTATACATATATAAATCTTATGTATATTAACTATATCAATACATAAAATATAATTTTTACATGTATTGTATATGTATGATATATCTTACAACTGTTGAAGCTTCAGTGACAGCAGCACATTTACCCACTGATGACTTCAGAAAGGGACCAATATAAATCAGCTTAACCTTCCTCTGGGCCTATATGGGAATATGTAGGAAGAGTCATAAATGGTAAAATAATATTTGACTCAATAATCCCACCCCTAAAAATATAATAAAAATTTTTCAGAAGAAAAAATAAACTCTATGCATAAAGAACATGATTGTAATACTGTCAATAAGAGAAAAACTTTGGTATAAATGTATAATATACAAAAATTATGTATACTTATAAATTAATGTATAAAATATATTGGTATAATGTATAAAATTAAAGGGGGGGTTAGTAATATCTGAAATTAATTAGTATGCATACATTGAAATAATAATGATGGAGCCTAGGGAAATAGAGGGACAAGTTTGTATTATAAGGCTAAAATAAATAAGCAAGGAAAAATACTATGGGATTGCAACTAAACAAAAATTTTCATGTTCATGGATAAAGAATATGCATTAATATGCAAATTTGAAAATAATTGTGTTAGTGTGGTGGAATTTGGGGTGACTACAAGGTATTTTAAATATATTTTCATTTTTTACATTATATTTTTATTTTTGAAAGTTCTAATCCATTAATGTAGTTGTGAAAGTTTAGGCTAATGGAATAACATTGCTGGGTCTTGGTTCCTGTACAAACACTGATGATTGGACTACCTTTCAGTACTTTCTCACCCTTCAGAGTTCATTAAGATTATTCAGGGAGCTTGTTGAATGTGCATATTGCTGGACTTTAGAGATTTTGACTTGGTAGGTCTGGGGTGGAGATCAGAGATGTGCATTTTTAATAAGAAATAATAAGAATGATATCCAAGTTCCCTTTCATTTATTACATTCTGTGCTTTGGTGTGATATTTAACACACCAAAGATGTCTTGATTAATAGACAAATAAAATCTTTCTTTTTATTTGCATTTTTCTACTTTGTTCCTCAGCCTGAAGCACCATGGATTCATAAGCTGCTTTAAAGAACAACTGAGTGCTTGGTTTCACAGAACGGCTTTACTACAGTAAGCACCAGCTACTCTTAAATGAGCACTTCTACCTCTGTGGAACTGAAATAAAAACAAGTCTTCCATGAGTATCAAGAGCTGCTTTTTGGGGGGGCATATAATTTACAGAAATGATTTATAGACATGCTTTTTTTAAAAAAATGTATCAAATGTCTCAATTATTCAGACCAAAGTAATATAGCATTTTACCTCATGATCTGAAGCTTCAGTCTGGAAATCATTTCTAAATTTGGGTCCAAGTGTACTCCCCTTCAACACTCTTATCATAGTTCATTAAACTTCTCTTTAACTTAGCATTCAAACTAAAAGTAAACAGAGAATGAAAGGGAGGAACCAGATCTTCCACACACTGAAGCAAAATAGAGAACTATATATAGATAGTAACCACTGACAAAAACTTTTTGTTTAATCAAATTTTAGTCATGCTCCTAAACCATCCCCTAGGCCTATCTAAGCATTTCCCTTATAAAATCCGTGTTAGCAAAAAAGCTGCTAAATAAGTTTAGCAAGAGTATTACACCCTTAATAAGCTGATTCTTCAATATATGATCAGGTTTCTCATCCTCCACCATCCTCCAGGAGATTTCTCAACACCCTGGAATCCTGTTAAGTCAGTATAGCCAGAATCCTCCCTTATCCCCAGTGTTACTTCTCAGTAATTTTCCATCCACTGACTGACACTCTGCTCTTTGGCTATAAATTCCTATTTGCTCATGCTACATTCATAGTTGAGCCCAATCTCTCTTCTCCAAGGAAACATCCCATTCCCATGGTTCCTATACCTATTACGATAGGTCCCCTTTGAAGAAATTCTGCTTACCATCTTCAATGAGTGTCAGTGAATACTTTTTCTTTAATACCTTACCCCCTACACACACATATAGAATTCTAAACATAATTATTTACTGTTACTTCTTTTTCTCCTTATTTTTATTTATTTAATGATAAACTGCAAATGTTCATGAGATAATACACATTTTTCAATCACTTTACATATTTCTGTGAATATGCATGTCACATTATTTCCTGAGAGCAGAATACTGGTGTGGAAGGGAAGAGAGAGAAATAGAGAGAGATAAGTATGAAGGCCTCCTTCGTTTCACTCAGTCTGCTTTCTGCCTTTTGGTTATAATCTTGACTTCAGTTTGCTCTCAGAAATGACAACATTTCAGATCCAATTCTTAAGGAGGTGTTATTTTTCTGAACCATATAATAACTTTACATATATCTATATGACATATATTTTTAAAAGTTACAAGAAAAGTTTAGAAACAATCCAATTAACTCTCAAGTGATTAAATGATTTGTTGAATATATAACAGTACTTAAACACAATGGAATGCTGTGTAAATGTGAAAAAGAATAAGAAAACTCTCTATGTAGTGTCCTGGGAAGTGCTTCAATATAAATTTAAGTGAAAAAAATCAAGGTACAAAAGAGAAGATATGCTATGTTATTCATAGTGTTTTTAAAAGTAGGGAAGGGCTGACATATATTTGCATTTGCTTATGTTTGCATAAAGAGACTGTAGTAGAATGCAAAATAAAATGATAAAAATGGTTACCCATAAGGGAGGAGTGGTATTTGGAGAAATAATAGGTTAGAGAACGAGGTGAAGTTTAGACCTAATACTAACATTCAGCCAGTACACATTGAATGAGCCATAATGGTTGAAAAAATACAACCATATTTCTAAATCGGTTGGTAAATGGCAGCTACACTCTTCACCACCCCTTTCCCCCGACACCTTGAATGCTACCCAGCCTTCTCTCCTGGAACATCAGGGATATTCCAGGAATCAAAAGTAAGGAGATAATTACAAGTATAAAAGACTTATTTGATGAAACACTTGTGACAGGTAAAAGGAGAGACAGCAGAAGTAGGCAAGAAGAGACTGTAGACTGCCATGCAAGCGGGAATCCATGAAAGAAGAAAGGAAACAAAAGAGCCTCACTTGTATTGCAACTCAGGGAAAATCTCAGCCAGGTTAATGAGAAGCCCAGAGCAAAGACTGCTCTTTAGAGGAATCCATGTTAGGCAGAAATACCCAGGCCTTAGTACTCTCACAGTGCTTTATTATTGGCTTGAAAAAGTCCAATGAGAGTGTAGCTGCAGCTTGAATACTGGTGATTCTCAAATGAGCAGAGGCTATCAGCTGATGCTACGTCTCAGAAAAATCTCCCCTGAAGTGCGCAGCAATTTCCCTTGACCATCACAGCACAAATCTATTTCTTTATCTGTATTCACTCCTCAAAACTTCTATGGGCTTTTCCTCCTTAGGGAAAACTTAAAAGAGGAAGGGTAGACGAAAAATCACAGTATTTATCCCTCCAGTTGATCTTAGGGCCACAGCTGGTCTTCCTCCTTATTCATTGTTCATCCTAAATTCCTCTCATTCTCCTATGTGTCTTGGTGTCTTACCTGGTATAATACTCTGAAATTTCATTTCTGAAGGATATGCACCCTTAGTAATTGCAATCTTCTCAGGCTCCATTCACAGTTAAAATTGGGCAAGGGATTGCAGAGAAGCCTAAATGGATCTTGTGGCTTCTGCCAATATTCTCTCCTTTCCACATTGCAAAAAGCAACTCTACCTCCCCTCTGCTTATCAGATTAAATTACCCTTCTCAAAATGGTGATTCTGTTCAACATATCGTTTCTAAGTATAAGGAGTACAAAGTTCCCTAGCAACAGCTATAACTTGTCCTTTAATGGGACTTTTGCTATGTCCCTTGGCAATCTTTATGTCCCTCTTTTGGGATAAGGACTTATAACTCTGTAGAGCCTAGAGCTGCTGTGACAAGAAGTACATGGGCTCCCAGTGAGTCATTTTGAGAGTGGTGGCAAGTGGGGCCATTCTTAATTCTATCTTTTATGGCATATGTGTTTTTCCTATTGAGGATAAAACATCATTTAGAAATACCTGTTTTAATTTTTATACTGCATCTTACAGATGGAGCTTCATCTTGGAGAGTATTGCATTTAAGCTAACACTTCCTCATTGTGACTTCAGTAGATCATTCAAGCTGTCTGTGAGGTCAGCTGCTTCTGAATGGTGCAGTATGTAGTATGACCGTGTATTCCATGATCATGGGCCCATTTACATACCTCCCTTACAGCCTAATTCCCTGGTCAGATGCTATTCTTCCTCAAGGCTACCCCTGAGTTTGGGTGTAAGGCAAGTGCTGTTCATTTTCAGCTAGAACTCACATAGTCAGCCAAAATATTTATAAATCAAGCTCAGGCATTTTTTTCCTCCATTGGATGGCCATAGGTGTAAGTTAAAGAAGGATTCTGGAGCAAGCACAGTGGATGATATGGAGATCTGTGACACCTGCTCATGAAGCTTACTTATACCCTCTGGTCCTACTCAGACAAGATCCCAGAGTGACCGTATTCTACTTTTGGATACCTTTGCAGCAGCAGCACACTCCCAGTATGAATTTACCATATTAGTTTGTTCTCACATTGCTAATAAAGACATACCAGAGACTGGGTAATTTATAAAGGAAACAGTTTTAATGGACTCACAGTTTCATATGGCTAGGGAAACTTCACGATCACGGCCAAAGACAAAGGAAGAACAAAGGGACATCTTACATGGTGGCGGATAAGAGAGCTTGTGTAGGGGAGCTCTCATTTATAAAACCATCAGATCTCTTGAAACTTGTTCACTATCACCAGAACAGCATGAGAAGGACCTGCAGTATTATTCAATTAACTGTCACCGGATCTTTCTCATGACACGTGGGAATTATGGGAGCTAAAATTCAAGATGAGATTTGGGTAGGGATACAGCCAAACCATATCAACAAATAATGAGCACAGTGTCTGATAGGTAGATTTTCAATCCTCATCCTCCCAACACCCTCCACCCTGAAGTACTCCTCAATGTCTGTTGTCTGTTGTTGCCTTCTTTGTGTCCATATACTTGATGTTTATCTCCCATTTATAAGTGAGAACATACAGTATTTAGTGTTCTATTCTCGTTTAGTTCACTTACAATAATGGCCAGCAGCTCTACCATCTTGTTGAGAAGAACATGATCTCTTTCTTTTGTATGTAGTGTTCCATGGGGTATATTATAACATATTTTATATCCAGTCTACTGTTGATGGACATTTAGGTTGATTTCATATCTTTGCTAGTGTGAATAGTGCTATGATTAACAGAGGCATGCATGTGTATTTATGGTAGAATGATTTATATTTCTGTGGGCATATATACCCAATAATTGGAATGCTGATTTGAAAGGTAGTTATGTTTTGAGTTCTTTTGAGGAATCACAACAATACTTTCCACAAAGGCTGAACAAATTTACACTTCCATCAGTAGTGTAAATTTGTTTTTCTCTGCAACCTTGCCAGCATCTGTTATTTTTTTTTTTAGCTTTTTAATAATGGCATTCTGGCTGGTGTGAGATAATCTCATTGTGGTTTAAATTTGCATTACTCTAATGATTAGCGATATTGAGCATTTATTCATATTTTTGTCAGCTGCATGTATGTCTTCTTTAGAGAATGTTATTGGTATTTTGTTAGAGATGGCATTGAATATGTAGATTTCTTTGGGTAGTATGGACATTTTTAACAATATTGATTCTTCAAATCCATGATCATACAATATCTTTTCATTTTTGTTGTCCTCCTCAATTTCCTACATCAGTGTCCTACGGTTTTCATTATAGAGATCTTTTATTTTTTGGTTAATTCCTAGATATTTAATTTTATGTGCAGCTACTGTAAGTGAGGTTATATTTTTTATTTCTTTTTCAGTTTATTGTTTGTTGGCATATAGAGCTGCTACTGATTTGTTTATGCTGATCTTGTATCCTGAAATTTTAGTGAATTTACCACTTCTGGTAATTTTTTTCTGGAGTCTTTTTATGTTTTTCTAAATTTAAAATAAATATCATCTGCAAACAAAGATGATTTGACTTTTTCCTTTTCAATTTGGATATCCTTTATTTCTTTCTCATGTCTAATGTCTAATTGTTTTGGCTAGTACTTTCAGTACTATGTTGAATAATAGTAGTAAAAGTGGGTCTCCTTGTAGTTTTCCATATCTTAGAGGTAAGCCTTAAACTTTTTTTCCAGTCATGACACTAGCTGTGGGTCTGTCATATATGGCCTTTATTACGTTGAGATATAGTCCTTCTATACCCAGTTTTTTGATGCTTTCTGTCATAAAGGGTTGTTGAATTTTATTAAATTCTATATTCAGTATCCATTTAAATTATCATATGGTTTTTGTTCTTCATTCTCTTGATGTGATGTATCACATTGATTGATTTGCACATGTGAAACCTTCCTTGCATTCCAGGGATAAATTCTACTTCTTCATGATGAATGAACTTTTAAACATATTATTGAATTTGGTTTCTAGTATTCTGTTCAAGATATTTACAACAATATTAATTAGAGATATTGGCCTATCTTTCTTTTTTCGTTTGTCTTTGTATGGTTTTGGTTTCAGATTAATAGTGGCCTCATGGAATTAGTTTGGAATTATCCCTTTCTCCTATATTTTTTGAAATAGGGTGAGTAGGGTCAGTATTAGTTCTTCTTTGCTTGGCAGAATTCATCAGTGAAACCATTGGGCCCTACGTTTTTCTTTACAGAGAGATTTTTTGTTATGGTTTCTATCTCATTACTTGTTATTGGTCTATCCAGGTTTTGAATTTTTTTTCTGGTTCAATCTTGGTGGGTTATATTTATCTGGGAATTTTTCCAATTTCTTCAGATATTCCAATTTATTGGCATATTGTTGCACATAGTGGCCACTAATGATTCATTAAATTTCTGCAGTGGCAGTTGAAATGTATCCTTTTTCATCTCTGATTTTATTTATTTGAATCTTTCCTCTTTTTCTTACTTAGTTTAAAGTTTTTTAAATTTTGTTTAACTTTTCAAAAAAAAACCCTTTTCATTTCATTGATGTTTTCTATTTTTAAATTTCAAATTCATTAATTTTTTTCTCTAATCTTTGTTTATTTTCTTCTACTTATTTTAGCTTTGATTTGCTCCTGCTTTTCTAGTTCTTTAAGATGCATTGTTAGTTTTTTTTATTTGAAAATTTTCTTCTTTTTTCATATAGGCATTTATAGCTATACACTTATCTTTTAGTACTGCTTTGCCATATCTCACAGGTTTTAGTATGTGGTGTTTCCACTATAATTTTTTTCAAGAAATGTTTCAATTGTTTTCTTAAGTTTTTTCATTGATTTGCTAGTCATTCAGGAGCATATTGTTTAATTTTCATGTGTTTGTTGACTTTCCAAAATTACTCTTGTAATTGATTTTTAGTTTTATTCTACTGTGGTCAGCAAAGATCAGAGGAGATACTTGATGCTATTGTAATTTGTTTTCATGTTTTAAGACTTGTTCCATAACTTAACATATGGTCTGTCTTTGAGGAAAATCTATGTGTTCAGAAAAAAAAAAAAAAAACTGTACCCTGCATCTGTTGCTTGAAAAGCTCTTTAAATATTTATTTGATCCATTTGGTCAACAGATTAACTCTGATGTTTCCTGTTGATTTTCTCTCTGAAATATGTGTCCAGTGCTAAAAGTGGGGTGTTGAAGTCTCCCACTATTGTTGTATTGGAATCTATATCTTTCTTTAACTGTAATAATATTTGCTTCATATGTCTGGTTGCTGTAGTGTTGGGTGCATTATATGTTTTAAATTGCTTTACCCTCTTGCTGAATTGACTCCTTTATCATCAGTGATGTTTTTATCTGTTCTTATAGTTTCTGTCTTGAAATCTATCTTCTCTGATATAAATATAGATACTCCTGTTCTTTTCTGCTTTCCTTTGGCATGAAATAGCTTTTGCAATGTCCTTATTTTTAGTGTATGTGTGCCTTTATAGATCAAATGTGTTTCTTGTAGGCAACAGATTAATGAATTTTGCATTTTTATCCAATCAGCATTCTATGTCTTTGTTGATTGGAGAGTTTAGACAATTACATTCAATGTTATTATTGACAAGTAAGAACGTACTCTTGACATTTTTTTCTTTGTTTTCTGGTTGTTTTGTGGTCTTGTCTTCCTTCTTTTTTTTACTTCCTTTAGTGAAGGTGACTTTTTTTCTGGTGATATGATTTAGTTTCTTTCTTTTTATGATTTCTGTATTTCTTGTAGGTTTTCTGGTGTTAGGGTGCCTTGAAGTTTGTAAATACTATCTTAACACCCATTATTTTAACCTGGTAACAACTGAACACTGTTTGCATATACAAATCAACAAACGACTACAAAGAAAACTAACAAAAATGCTACAGCTTAAAATCATTTTTCTGCTTTTCATCTTTTCGTTGTTTCTATTTGTATTTTATTGTACTACGTTTTCAAAAGTTGTCATAGTTATTATTTTTGATTGGTTAATTATTTAGTCATTCTACTTTGGACAGAAGTAGTTTACACACCACAGTTACAGTGTCATAATGTCCTGTGATTTTCTGTGTACTTACTATCACTAGTGAATTTTGTATTTTAAGGTAATTACTTATTGCTCATTAATGTCTTGTTCTTTCTAATTAAAGTACTCATATTACAAGTAGGCCAGGTCTGGTATTTACTAAATGTCTCAGCTTTCATTTGTCTGAAAAAGTATTTATGTCACCTTCAGGTTTGAAGAATAGTTTTGCCAGATGTACTATTTTAGGGTCTCTTTTTCTTCTTCAGCACTTTAAATATGTCATCCCACTCTCTTCTGCTAGACATTTTGGAGCTACGTTGGATGCTATTTGTTTCTTTTTTTTTTCTTGATGCCTTTATGGTTTTTTCTTTATTCTTGGTCTTTGGAAATTTGATCATTAAATGCCTTGAGGTAGTCTTTTGGATAAATTGGTTTAATGTTGTATAATCTTCTTGTACTTTGATATTAATATTTTTCTCAAGGTTTTGGAAGTTCTGTGTTCTTATCTCTTGGAATACACTTTCTACACCTATCTCTTTCTCTACCTCCCCTTCAAGGCCAATAACTCTTAACTTTGCCCTTTTGAGGCTATTTTCTACATTCTGTATGTGTGCTTCATTGCTTCATTTTTTTTTCTTTTGTCTCCTCTGGCTGTGTATTTTCAAAGAGCTTTTCTTTCAGCTAATGGTTTCTTCCTTCTGCTTGATCAATTCTGTTATTAAGAGACTCTGATGTATTTTTATTATGCCAATTTCATTTTTCAGCTCCAGAATTTCTGCTTGATTCTCTTTAATTATTTTAATCTTTGTTAAATTTATCAAATAGAATTATATGTTCTTTTGTTGCCTGGAATTTCTTTGCATTTTCTCAAAACAACATCAGACTAGTATCGGACCTCTCGGCAGAGACCCTACAAACCAGAAGAGAGTGGGGACCAATATTCAACATTCTTAAAGAAAATAATTTTCAACCCAGAATTTCACATACAGCCAAACTAAGCTTGGTAAGTGAAGGAAAAATAAAATTCTTTACAGACAAGTGCATGCTGAGACATTTTGTCACCACCAAACTCTGTTTTGTTGATTCTTTGTATTCTTTTTCAGTCCCTGTTTCATTTAGTTCTGATCTGATTTGGTTATTTCTCATCTTCTACTAATTTGAGGTTTGGTTTCTTCTCACTTTTCTAGTTATTTGAGGTGTGTCATTAGATTATTAATTTGTAATCGTTCTATTTTTTTGATGTAACCATTTAATACTATAAACTTTCCTTTTAACACTGCATCTGCTTCATCCCTCAGGTTTTGATATGTTGTGTTTTCATTTATATATATATATATATATATATATATATATATATATATTTACTTTTCTTCTTAATTTATTGAAGGACTCAATGGTAATTCAGGAGCATGTTGTTTAGTTTTCATGTATTTGTATATTTTTTCAAAGTTTCTCTTGGTACTAACTTCTGGCTTTATTCAACTTTGATCTGAGAAGATACTTGATTGATTTCATTTTTGTAAAACTTTGTTGACACTTTTTTGTGCCCTTGCTTATGGTCTATCTTGGAGAATGTTCCAAGAATGGGTCTTTATAAAAGGCCAATAACTCAATAAAAAATAAGCATAGGACATGAAAAGATGGCCTACAAAAATAAAATATAAACATCCCAATAACATGTATAAAAGTATTACTTATAAGTAAGAACAAGTTAAAATAAGAGCAAAATGCAATTTTACAAAGCATCATTTTAATAAAAATCTTAAGCTTACAACAGAGACCACTGGAAATGCTGTGGAGATGTAGGGACTCTGATACATTACTTGTGGGCATATAAATTAGCATAACCCTGAAAAAGGGCAATTTGTCACCATACATTCAAATTTCACATGCCTTTTGTGTTTGTGTGTGTGTGTGTGTGTGTGTCCAGCAAAACTACTTCTGAGATTTGTCCTACAGATATATTAACAGGAAAATAATCACAGGGAACACTTAATGTTAAAATGCTATCAGAAGAGGTCAGAAACAATTCAAATAACCACCAGTAGCCTACTGGCTTAATATTATGGTACACAAAGTCAATGGAATGCAATGCAGTTATAAATAAGAATGAGAAAGCTGTATGTTAACATAAAAAATTAAAGTGCATAACAATGTGCATAATTTGATAGTTTTATATTATAAATATAAGGGACCTAGGAATGTGTATTTACATATACCTGTGTTTGTAAATCAAATTTCAGGAAGAATATACAAAAATCTAATTAGTGTGATTCTATTAATGAGGGTTCTGCAGAGAACAGAACAAATAGGCTGTATATATCATATGTATGTATGTATTATTTATATCTATATAGTATATGTGATTTAATATATATAATTGATATTTATGATTCCTATATAAAATATATGATTTATATATATATATATATATACACACACACACAGATAAATTATTATGAGGAATTGGTACACTTGATTATGGAGGCTAAAAATTCCCATGAGCTGCCCTCTGCAACCTGGGGACACAGTCTGAAGTCCTCAGAACTAGGGAAGCTAATGACATAAATCTCAGTTCAAAGTCAGAAAAAGATGAGATGTCCTAGCTCAAGTGGTAAGGCAGAAAACAAATGGACAATTTTCTTTTTCTTTTGCCCTCTATACTATTTAATTTGAAAATTTATTGGATGATGCCCAACCACATTTGGGAGAAATCATTACTGAATTCACCCATTGAAATGTTAATCTCATCCAAAAACACCCTCACAAGCAAAGTCAGAAACACACCCTGGGACCCACTCAAGTTAATATGTAAAACTATCACAAGTCTGTTCTTGTCATCTTGGCACCCCTACCCATCTTCCTAAACCAGAATCTCCAGATAAATGTCATAATTCTTCCGAATATGAAACAACCATCTTGTGTACAACCAAAAATGTGCTAACTCCTTCCCGAGAAAGCAAGGGAAGTCATTTCATACTTAAACCCTGTGATATAAAATTAATACATCTTAATAATAAATGGTGAGAGAATAAGAGAATGGAAGGAAATAAGAAAACATAGATACACACACACAAATGTATTCATCGTAAAATAAGAAGGAAAGATTCATTACAATTAAAGTTCCTTTTGCAGTAACTGGCTGTGTGGTTTTTGTTGGTATTTATAACTATGTTTTTAACTACCCATTCTGTATTTGCTTGGCCTTCAGCAAATATTTCAGATTATTATGGTTATGTGTCTCATGAACCAAACTTTAATTCCTGTAGGATCTAGGTAATTAGTAGTCCTGCCTTCATTGGATAGTTGTGGTTTTCACTGAGTTTAATCATAAGGCATTGTAATACCTACAGTTGCCCTAAGATATCTCCTACAATTCAGTCATATATATATTTTTTTGCTTCTATTGTAAAGTAGTAGTCAAATATCTCCTTGGAAGTCAGGATCAATCCCTCCAGCCAACACTGAAATTTCCTTATTTGCCTGTTAATTCAGAATCATGAAGCACCCAAAGTGGCCAGTTGACAGTCTTAATTGCCAATTCAATGGAATCACTGTCATGTCTCCTAGTGGAAGCATTCTCTCCTCTTGGAATTACATTTGTAGGCCAGTAGAGCATGAAGTCACAAAACCAGGAAGCAAAAATTTTTAGCTAGTGAGTTATTAGGGGCAATAGTGAGTGGTACCACTCTTATTCATACCCCTTCATTTCTGGACTCATGAATCCTGACTATTGAAGAAACAACACGGTATAATAGACACTGACTCAGAACACATGCAGCCTTCTGGAGAAGCTTGCCTTAGCCCTGCAAGGTGTTTACATCTAGCACACAATGTAACTGAGTCCTCAAAACATCACTTACTGGTCTATCACAACAGCTGATTCAGGATGGTGTAGAACATGGTGACACCAGTGAATTCCATGAGTATGGGCCCACTGCTGCACATCTTTTGCTGTGAAGTGAGTTCCCTGATAAAATGTAATGCTCTGTAGGATATCATGACAGTGAATAATGCATTCTATAAGTTCACAGATTGTAGTTTTGACAAAAGCATTGCATGCAAGGAAGTCAAATATATATCTATAGTAACTGTCTAATTTAATAAGAATAAAGTATTGGTTCTTCCATCAAGAAAGGTGTGCAATGTAATCAAACTGACACCAATATCTGCCTGATTCCCTAGAAAATAGTATCACATTTGGAGCTTAATTTGGTTTCTGCCACCGACAGATTGGTCAATTCATGATGGCTATAGCCAGATTCACCTGGGTGAGTGGAAATTTATAGCTCTGAGCATATGTACAACCTCCATATGTGCCACTGTGGATTCTTCGTTTATGAGCCCGTAGGATGATGATAGAGGTGGCTGAAGAAAGAGGTTAACTAGTTTCCAATGAACAGGTCATACTATCTACTCAATTTTCAAATTTTCATTTGCTTAGATGACTTTTTGGTGAGCATTCACATAGGATGTAAATATCTTCACCTTCTTTGCTCACTCAGAGAGGTCTATCCATATACCTTTTCCCCAGATTTCTTTGTCACCATTTTTCCAATCATGTTCCTTCCAAGGCCTTGACCAAACCATTGGCCAAAATTTATAAATCAGTATACAATTGTACATCTGTCTAGTCTCTCCTTCCAAACAAAGTGAACATCCAGGTGCACTGCTCCAAATTCTTTCCATAGAAAGAATTCCTCTTTTACCACTGTCCTTCAGGTATGTCCCAGAAATGGTCTGTCATATATTGTAGCTATCAACTTCCTTGTGGTGTGTGCATATCAATCAGAGCTATCTGTACAAAAGGCCCTAGATTTTTCTTCTTTTGTCAAATGACAGGTAAACCCTTATAAAGCAATAGGTGCAGAATGGGAGAGAGACAACTGTGTAGCAGGATAGGGGACAATGGGAATCTGGGTCACTTCTTTATATAACTTAATTATGCCTTAAGGGCATGCTTGGGTCTGTTCATGTATACAGCACTTCCATTTGATGATGGAGTGTTGCTGCATACACTCAACTTTATATCTTGGTGGATTATGTAACACTGTTTGTGATTGTAGCTCAGATCCCTTGGTAACATGGTGGTTCATATTTAAGCATTCAATTTCTACTAAGGCCCAGTAGCAGGCCAACAACTGTTGCTCTAAAGGAGGGTAGTTATCATAAGATGATAGCAGGGCATAGCTTCAAAATCCTAAAGTCCTGTGCTATAATTCATCTATAGAGGTCTTCCAAAGATTCCATACAGCACCTATATTGGCTAATGACACTGTGCAAGCAACATTATATCTGCCTGTAATTATGACCCCAGTGGCAGAACAGCTGGCACAACAGGTTTAATCTGTTGTAGAACCTTCTCTTAATCTGGGCCTCACTTTAAACTAGGAGCTTTTAGGTTACTCCATACATTGGTCAGTAAATGTGGCATATACTGCCTTAAGAATTCAAAAAAAAATAAAAGCCAACCAGGTATTGTGCCTCTTCCTGGTTATAGAAAGGGTCAGATGCAATAACGTCTCCCTCTCTTTAGAAGGAATATCTCCATATGTTCAACATTACTGCACTTCTAGAAATTTCATTGAGGTGGAACGTCTCTGAATTTTAGTCAGATTTATTTTTCACACTCTGACACGCAACTATCTTACCAATAAGTCTAGAGTAGTTGCTACTTCTTATTCACTAAGTCTGATCAGCAAAATGTCTATGTGACACACCAGTGTGATATTTTGGGGAGGCAAAAGAAAATAAAGACCTTAGAAAACCAAAGAATAACATTAGAATAGAAAATTGACAAACACCTGAGACAAGACAATGAAGCTGTTTTGCTTACCTTGTAACCTGACAGCAGACAGGTTTTGGTCAGCTTTATGGATCAATGTAGAGAAAAGGCATTTGCCAGATCAATAGCTGCTAACCTAGTATCAGAGATGTGTTAATTTTCTCAAGTAATAAAACTACTTCTGGTATAGTAGTTGCAGTTAGTGTCATTAGTTGGCTATGCTTACAACAGTCCACTGTTATTCTCTAAGATCCACATGTATCCTTCACAAATTAAACAGGAATGTCAAATGGGGATGTGGTGGGAATCACTCAACCCCATATTTTTCAATTAATCAGTGGTGGTACTAATTGCTAAAATCTCTCTAAGAATGAAATACTGCATTTTGTTTATAATTAACCCAGATAGGGGCAGATCTAATGGCTTCTCCTTGGCTTGTTCCACTAAAATAGCCATCATTCTACAAGTCACAGGACAAGTGTAGAGGTTCTTCCAGCTCCTACATGTGTCTACTTCAATTATGCATTTCAGAAATTAGAAAAAAGGGAGAGATAACATGGGGAGAAATGTCAGATACAGGTGATGGGGAGGAATGCAGCAAATCACACTGCCATGTATGTACCTATGCAACAGTCTTGCATGTTCTTCACGTGTACCCCAAAACCTAAAATGCAATTAAAAAAAAGAACTATATGATGGAGTCAGACACACACTTGTATCATCGTGAGATAAATCTGAGCTGAAACTCCATGTATCACCTGACCTCCATAAATGTCCAACTTTAACTAGTAAATTACAGTGATGTTTTGGGTCTCCTGTAATTAGTGTCAGTTCAAAACTATAATTCAGTAGTTACTCAAAAGTCTTGATTATTTTATTTTCTTCAATGTACAACTACCCTGGCAAAAGTTAGTAAGCCATTTTTAGGAAGATGGGGAGAAAGATTAACAGTATAAACTTTCAGTGATGGGAAAACAGGGAAAACGGCCAATAGGAGACAGGACTAAACTACAGTTCCAACTTGGACAAACAGAGCAGAGTGTGGGGACTCACATCATAAACTTTTCTCTAAGAACTAATGCAGGAATATACCAGGATAGCCAAAAGAACCCACAGACCCTTTGAAGGAAGTGGATTTCTCCTGCAGAATGTGGGAGACACCCCAAATACTGTAAGTGTCCAAACTGTGAAGGTGAGAAAAAGAGATAATCCACCCCTGAATACACATCCTCACTAGGGAACTTGAATATCCAAATAATGGGAGAAGGATTTGACTTTATCTAAAGCTGATTGAAGTACAGAAGTAGAGGAAGAAGCAGCAAAAGCCAAGTGAAATTTCTGGGTCCCCAAGGAAGTCATTTCTTACTTTTCACACAGGCGTCCTTGGGGAGGGCTGCCAGAGAAACTGGGGAAAGGCCACAGAGAGAAGAAAACCTACAGCCAGACTTTGTAACAATTTCAACCAAACATGAAGTTTCCTGGCCAGAAATCATGTAAGGAAATTAATCCAGTGTGCAGACTTAACAGGCAGGGTGGTGTAAAAGCATTGCTTGTTTTCTTAGCTGGGAGTCTGGTAACCTGGAGCAAGTTATCAGCCCTGCTCACCCACTGCCTGGTAACACTTGGTGCTACTGAGGGGAGGAGAGTGGGAGTGAGACCAGCCTTTTAGGTTGCACGGCAGCTTGGTGAGGACTGTAATTGCTGGTTTACTTTCACTTTCCTGACAACCTGCATGACACAGCAGATGCAGCCATCCTCCTGAGAACATATAATTCCATTGACCTGGGAACCACAAACCTATCTCCTACAGCAGTGGCAGCAAGCCCCACCAAAGAGTCTGAACACAGACATGCCTAACACTGCCCCCATTTGATGGTCCTTCCCTACCTACCATGACAGATAAAGACAAATATTATTTCCTCTTGGAAGATATAGGGACCTACCCATCGCCTGATTCTCCCGTATATTATCATAGCTGATATGCTCTTGAAAGCGCCACCTGCTGACAGTAGACCAACCAGCACAAAACTATCACACTAAACAACTACAACTAAGGACCCGCACAGAGTCCATTTCACTCCCCGCCACCTTGACCAAAACAAGGGCTGGTATCTATGACTGAGAGACCTGAAGATGGTTCACATCACAGGACTCTGTGCAGACCGCCCCCAGTATCAGCCCAGAGCCCGGTAGCCCTTCTGGGTGGCTAAATCCAGAAGAGAAATAACAATCACTACAGTTTGGATCTCAGAAAGCTACATCCTTTAAAAAAAGATAAAGAATACTACATCAAGGAAGTACCTCACGGGACAGAATAATCTAAAGAGCAGTTTTGAGCCCCAGATCTTCCGTCTGAAATAACCTAACCAAATGAGAATGGACCAGAAAAACAATTCTAATTATATGACAAAACAAGGTTTTTTAACACCTCCAAAAGATCACACTAGCTTGCTAACAATGGATCCAAACCAAGAAGAAATTCCTGAATTACCAGAAAAAAAAAATCAGAAGGTTGATTATTAAGCTAATCAAGAAGGCACCAGCGAAAGGTGAAGTCCAATATAATGAAATTTTAAAAAGGATACAAGATATGAGAGAAATTGTCAGCAAAATAGCATAAATTAATCACATCAGAAAATAAAGAGACAAATAAATGCAGAATGCATGAAATGTCTCAGCAATAGAATTGTAAAAGCAGAAGAAAAAAATCTCAGAGCTTGAAGGCAATGTTTTTCAAGTAATTCAATCCAACAAAGATGAAGAAAAATAAAGGACACACACACATAAAATGCAGAATGTATGGAATGTCTCCACTATAGTATCAAAGAAGCAGAAGAAAGAACGTCAGAGCTTGAAGACAAGGTTTTTCAAATAATCCAATCAAACAAAGACAAATAATAAAAAAAAAAAAAAACTAAACAAAGCCCCCAACAGGTTTGGGGTTATGCCAAACAAACAAATTAAAAATAACTGGCATCCCTGAGGAAGAAGAGTAATCTAAAAGCGTGTCTGCTGCCTTAAAGAGACTCACTTAACACATTAGAACTCCCACAACATTAAAGCAAAGAGGAAAAAAAAAAAAAAGAACATTCCATACTAATGGACACCAAAAAATGAGCAGGAGTAGCTATTTCCATAGCAGACAAAACAAACTTCAAAGCAACTGCAGTTAAAAAACACAAAGAGAGACATTATGTAGTGATAAAAGGCCTTGTCCAACAGGAAAATATCACAGTCTTAATATATATGCACCTGACAGGGGAGCGCCCAAATTTATACAACAATTACTACTAGATGTACGAAATGAGATAGGCAGCATTACAATAATAGTGGGGGAATTTAACACTTCACGGACAGCACTAGAAAGGTCATCAGGACACAAAGTCAACAAAGAAACAATGGATTTCAACTATACCCTAAAACAAATTGACTTAACAGATATTTACAAAACATTCTGCTCCACAAGTGCAAAAGATACATTCTATTCATTGGTGCATAAAACTTTCTCCAAGATAAAACATATAGTGGCTGGCAAAACACGTCTCTGTACATTTAAGAAGAGTGAAATTATATCAAGTACTCTCTCAGAACATGGTGGAATAAAATTGAAAATCAACTTCAAAAGGAACCTTCAAAACTATTCATATACACTGAAATTAATAACCTGCTCTTGAATGATCATTGTGACAACAATGAAATCAAGATAAAAATTAAATAATTCTTTGAACTCAACAATAACAGTGACATAACCCATAAAAACCTCTGAAATACAGCAAAGGCGATGTTAAGAAGAAAACTCATAGCTATAAGTACCTACATCAAAAAGTCTGAAAGGGCACAAATGGACAATTTAAGGTCACACCTCAAAGAACTAGAGAAACAAGATAAAACCAACTCAAACCTAGCAGAAAGAAAAGAAATAAAGGGGCTAGGGGAGGAATACCAGGGGATGAGGGGATTGAGGAGGGATAGCATTAGGAGAGATACCTAATATAAATGATGGGCAATGGATGCAGCAAATCGCCACCATGGCAGGTGTATACCTATGAAACAGAGCTGCACAATCTGAACATGTACTCCAGAAATGAAAGTAAAATAAATAAATTTTAAAAGAAAAGAAAGGAAAAGCAATAACCAAGATCAGAGCAGAACTAAATAAAATTGAAGAAAAAACAATACAAAAGATAAATGAATCAAAAATCTGGTTCTTTGAACAGATAAATAAAACTGACAGACCATTGGCAAGGTTAACCAGAAAAAGAATAGAAAAGATTCAAATAAGTTCAATTAGAAGCCAAATGGGAGATATGACAACTGACACCACAGAAATACAAAAGATTATTGAAGGATGCTATGGACACTTTTATGTGCATAAACTGGTAAACCTAGAGGAGATGGATAAATTCCTGAAAAGATACAACTCTCCTAGCTTAAATCAGAAGAAAATGGAAATCCTGATCAGACCAATAACTAGCAGGGAGATTGAAATGATAATTTAAAAAGTTACCAACAGAAAGTTGAAATCCAGACAGATTCACAGCTGAAACCTATCAGACATTGAAAGAATTAGGACCAATCCTATTGACACAAGATATTCCACAAGATAAAGATGGAATCCTGCCTAAATTATTCTATAAAGTCAGTATCATCTAAATACCAAAGCCAGAAAAAAAACATAAAAAGAAAATAAAATTACGGACAAATACCCTTGATTAACATAGATGCAAAAATCCTTAACAAAATACTAGCTAACCAAATCCAACAGCATATCAAAAGATAATCCACCATGAGCAAATGGGCTTCATACCAGGCATTCAGGGATGGTTTAACATATGGAAGTCAATAAATGTTATGCACCACATAAACAGAATTAAAAATCACATAATCATCTCAATAGATGCACAAAAAGCATTTGACAAAATTCAATATTCCTTTATGATTACAATTCTCAGCAAAATTGGCATAAAAGGGACATTTCTCAATGTAATAAAAGCCATCTATTACAAACCCAGAAACAACATAATACTGAATATGAAAAAACTGAAAGCATTTTATCCGAGATCTAAAGAAATCTTTAGATCTTACTCTCTGAAAGAAGACAAAGCTGTCCACACTCACCACTTCTATTAAACATAGTATTGGAAGTCCTAGCAGGATCAATCGGACAAGAGAACAAGACAAGAGGCAACTAAATCAGCAAAGAGAAAGCCAAATTGTCATTTTTTCCAGATGGTATGATTGTACACTGTGAAAACCCTAAGGAGTCTTTCAAAAATCTCCTAGAACTAATAAAGGAATTAAGCTGTTTCGGGATACAAAATTACTGTACACAAACCAATAGAACTGCTATTGACCAACAGCAACCAATCTGAAAATCAAATCAAGAACTCAACCTCTTTTACAATAGCGCAAATAAATAAATAAATAAATAAAATACTTAGAAATACACCTGACCAAGCAGGTGAAAGACCTCTATTAAAAAAAAAAACTACAAAACATTGCTTATAGAAATCATAGGTAACACAAACAAATGGAAACACATGCCATGCTCATGCATAAATAGAACCAATATTGTGAAAATGACCATACTGTCAAAAGTGATCTATAAATTCAATGCAATTTCAATCAATATAACACCATTATTCTTCACAGAACTAGAAAAAACGATCCTAAAATTCATATGACACCAAAAAAGAGCCCGCATAGCCAACGCAAGACTAAGCAAAAAGAACAAATCTGGTGACATCACAATACCTGATTTCACACTATACTATAAGGCCATAGTCGCAAAAACAGCATAACACTGGGATAAAAATCGGCACATTGACCAATGGAATAAAATAGGAAACACAGAGGTAAACCCAAATATTTACAGCCAACAGATATTTGACAAAGCAAACAAAAACATAAAGTGGTAAAAGAACACCTTATTCAACAAATGGTGCTTGAATAATTTGCAAACCACATGGAAGAGGATAAAATTGGATCTTCATCTCTCACCTTATTCAGAAAACCAACTCAAAATGAAATAAGAACTTAAATGTGAGACCTGAAACTATATAAATTAGAGAAGACAACACTGGAAAAACCTTCCTAGACATTGGCTTAGGCCAAGACTTCGTTACCAAGATCCCAAAAGCAAGTGCAAAAAAATAAAAATAAAATAAAATAAATACCTGAGATTTAATTAAAGAACTTCTGCATAGCAAAAAAAAAAAAAGAAAAGAAAAAAAGAAAGAAAGAAAGAAAGAAAAAAGAAACAGTCAGCAAAGTAAACAGATGACCCACAGAGCCAGAGTCAGAGAAAATCTTTCAAATCTATATATTCCACAAAGGACTAATACACAGAATGTACAACGAACTAAAACAAATTAGCAAGAAAAAAATTAGAATCCCATTAAAAAGTAGGCTAAGAGCATGAATAGACAATCCTCTAATGAAGATACACAAATGACCAACAAACATGTGAAAAAAATGCTCACTATCACAAATGATCAGGGAAATGTAAATCAAAACCACAATGCAACACTACATTACTTTTTTAAGAACGGCAGCAATCGGTGTTGTCGCCGCTGCTGCCTCCAGCTCGCCCCGGTCCCAGCGCCTGCCGTCATGGCTCCTGGCCAGCTCGCCTTGTTCAGTGTCTCTGACAAAACAAGCCTTGTGGAATTTGCAAGAAACCTGACCTCTCTCAGTTTGAATCTGGTCGCTTCTGGAGGGACTGCAAAAGCTCTCCTGAATGCTGGTCTGGCAGTCAGAGATGTCTCTGAGTTGACAGGATTTCCTGAAATGTTGGGGGCACGTGTGAAAACTTTGCATCCTGCAGACCATGCTGGAATCCTGACTTGCAGTATTCCAGAAGATAATGCTGACATGGCCAGTCTTGATTTCAATCTTATAAGAGTTGTTGCCTGCAATCTCTATCCTTTTGTGAAGACAGTGGCTTCTCCAGGTGTAACTGTTGAGGAGGCTGTGGAGCATATTGACATTGGTGGAGTAACCTTACTGAGAGCTGCAGCCAAAAACCATGCTCGAGTGACAGTGATGTGTGAACCTGAGGACTATGTGACAGTGTCCACAGAGATGCAGAGCTCCGAGAGCAAGGACACCTCCTTGGAGACTAGACGCCAGTTAGCCTTGAAGGCATTCAATCATACAGCACAATACGGTGAAGCAATTTCTGATTATTTTAGGAAACAGTACAGCAAAGGCATATCTCAGATGCCCTTGCAGTATGGAATGAACCCTCATCGGAACCCTGCCCAGTTGTACACAATGCAGCCCAAGCTTCCCATCACAGTTCTAAATGGAGCCCCTGGATTTATAAACCTGTGTGATGCTTTGAACGCCTGGCAGCCGGTGAACGAACTCATAGAGGCGTTAGGTATTCCAGCCGCTGCCTCTTTCAAACATGTCAGCCCAGCAGGCGCCGCTGTTGGAATTCCACTCAGTGAAGATGAGGCCAGAGTCTGCATGGTCTTTGATCTCTATAAAACCCTTACACCCATTTCAACGGCATACGCGAGACCAAGAGGGGCTGATAGGATGTCGTCATTTGGCGATTTTGTGGCATTGTCTGACGTTTGTGATGTACCAACTGCAAAAATTATTTCCAGAGACGTCTCTGATGGTATAATTGCCCCAGGATATGAAGAAGAAGCCTTGATAATACTTTCCAAAAAGAAAAATGGAAACTACTGTGTTCTTCAGATGGACCGGCCTTACAAACCAGATGAAAATGAAGTTCGAACTCTCATCGGTCTTCATTTAAGCCAGAGGAGAAAAAATGGTGTCGTCGACAAGTCATTATTTAGCAATGTTGTCACCAAGAATAAAGATCTGCCAGAGTCCGCCCTCCGAGACCTCATCGTAGCCACCATTGCTGTCAAGTACACTCAGTCCAACTCCATGTGCTATGCCAAGAACGGGCAGGTTATAGGCATTGGAGCCGGACAGCAGTCTCGTTTACACTGCACCCGCCTTGCAAGAGATAAGGCACACTACTGGTGGCTTAGACACCATCCACAAGTGCTCTCGATGAAGTTTAAAACGGGAGTGAAGAGAGCAGAAATCTCCAATGCCATCGATCAATATGTGACTGGAACCATTGGTGAGGATGAAGATTTGATAAAGTGGAAGGCCCTGTTTGAGGAAGTCCCTGAATTACTCACTGAGGCAGAGAAGAAGGAATGGGTTGACAAACTGAGTGAAGTTTCTGTCAGCTCTGATGCCTTCTTCCCTTTCAGAGATAACGTAGACAGAGCTAAATGGAATGGTGTGGCTTACATCATGGCTGCCTCCAGCTCTGCTGCTGACAAAGTTGTAATTGAGGCCTGTGATGAACTGGGAATCATCCTTGCTCATACGAACTTTCGGCTCTTCCACTACTAATTTTATCACACCCTGTTTTATGGTTTCTTATGTGTAGGTGAACAGTCACACGTGAAACTTGGAGAATAACTTTAAAAAAAAAATAAAACAGTATGTCTTAAAAAAAAAGAATGGCAGCAATCAAATAATCAAAAAAATAATAGATGTTGCCATGGATGTTGTTAAAAGGGAACACTTCTACACTGCTTGTGGGAATGTAAACTAGTATAACCACTATGGAAAACATTGTGGAGATTCCATAAAGAATTAAAAAATAGAACTACCATGTGTTCCAGCAATTTCATTACTGGGTATTTACGCAGAGAAAAAGAAGCCATTATACAAAAAAAATACGTGCCCATACATGGTTATAGCAGCACAATTCAATTCATAATTGCAAATATATGGAATTAGCCCAAATACCCATTAATCAATGAGTGGTTTTAAAAAGTTGTGATCAGCCATAAAAAGAAACAAATTAATGTCATTCCCAGCAAGCTGGGTGGAACTGGAAACCATTATTCTAAGTGAAATAACTCAAGAATGGATAACCAAATACAGTAAGTTCTCACTCATAAGTGGGAGCTAAGCTAGGAGGACGCAAAAGTATAAGAAAGATGCAATGGATTTTGGGAACTCGGGAAAAGTGTGGGATGGGGGTGAGGAATCAAAGACTACAAATTGGGTTCAGTGAATATCGCTTGGGTGATGTATGCACCAAAATCTCAGAAATCACCGCTAAAAAACACTCATGTAACCAAATGCCATCTGTTTTCAAAAACATATGGAAATATTTTTTCTATTAGAAAAGAATCTGAGAACGATAATGGTATCAATAAAGGCATTGAGTGTTTCTAAAAAAAAAAAAAAGAAAGAAAACTGCACTCCAGTATCTATGATGAACACAGATGCAAAAATCTTCAATAAAATACTGGCAAACTGATTGCAACAGCACATCAAAAAGCTTATCCACCATGGTCAAGTAGGCTTCATCCCAGGGATGCAAGTCTGGTTCAACATACACAAGTTTATAAGTGTTATTCACCACATAAACAGAACCAAAGACAAAAACCACATAATTATCTCAATAGATGCAGAGAAGGCCTTTGACAAAATTCAGTAGTGCTTTATGCTAAAAACCCTCAATAAACTAGGTACTGATGGAACGTATCTCAAAATAATAAAAGCTATTTATGGCAATCCCACAGCCAATAACATACTGAATGGGCAAAAACTGGAAGCATTCCCTTTGAAATCTGGCACTAGA
>PVKP010005995.1:41581-85947 GCA_004027715.1 Plecturocebus donacophilus | reverse complement strand
AATACATCTAGCTTAATGAAGTAAAACCCTGGGTATCAAGTAGGGTAGGTGCCTGCCATGGTTATTTTCCCTCCAGATTGTCGTGGAGTTTCCTTGGCTCTGATTTTCTTCATTAAAAATTGTAGGACCAGGCTATCTGGTTCAATGGAGAAACCTGTTGAGATTTTGATTGGAATTTTGTTTGAATTTATAGATCACTTTGGCAAGCATTGTCGTCATTGCAATATTAAGTCTTTTTCCTTTACATAAATTTGATCTATCTTTTCTTTTGTTTGCATTAACATCTTTCTAAAAATATTTTATTTTCCATAAATGTGTGGTTGCATATTTCACAAGCTGATTTGTAAATGCTGTAAATTTTTGTGCTCATGAATTTCTAGCCCTTAGTTTTTGGTGTCTTTAGTATATCAATTTTATTTCATGCATTATGACTAAACTCTCTTATTAATTCTAAAACTATACCTGAAAAATCTTTTGGATTTTCTATGTAGACAATTATGTAACCAATGAATAATGTGTTGAGTTTTCCTTTTTATTCATTTTTTTAAAATTTTACTTAGTTTTTTGTGTCTATTGTTTATTTATTTGCTTGTCTTATGGCTCTGGCTAAGACCGCTTTTGGGGGTCAGGGGAGGACAAGAGTCTTGCTCTGTCACCCAGGCTGGAGTGCAAGAGCAGTAACTCCTGGGTTCAAGCCATCCTTTGGCCTCAGTCTTCCAAGTAGCGGGGACTACAGGCATGTGCCACAATGCCTGGCTAATTTTTAAATTTTTTGTAGGGACAGGGTTTCACTATGATCCCCAGATTAGTCTCTAACTCCTGGACTGAAGTGATCCTCCCACTTCAGTCTCTCAAAGTTCTGGGGTCACAGGCATGAATCATTGCATCCGACCTCTAGCTAGGACCTCTTAAATACTGAAAATTCTTATCTTTTTTTCTAATTTAGAAGGCAATATTTTTTAATGTTTTGCCAATAAGAGTAATGTTTGCTACAATTTAAAAACATAATCCCTTTATCAAATTAAGGATATAATAATGTATTCCTATTTGTTAAAAGTTGTTTTTTTTTTTTTAAGTCGTGACTGGGTATGTACATTTTTCTGAATCTTTTGGAATAATTTTAGGATGTTTTTTCTTTTAATCTGTAAGTGTGGTAGATGACAATTGATATAGTTTGGATGTGTGTCCCCACCCAAATCTCATATTGAAATGTCATCCCCAGTGTTGGAGGTGGGACCTGGTGGGAGGTGATTGGATCATGGGGGCAGGTTTCTCATGAATGGCTTAGCCCCATCCCTCTTGGTACTGTCCTCACAACAATGAGTGAGTAGTCCTGAGATCCGTTTGGTTAAAAGTGTGTAGTTCCTGCTTCATGCTCTTGCTCTTGTCATGTGCAATCCTTGCTCTTGCCTTGCCTTTCACCATGAATAAAAGCTCCCTGAGGCCTCACTAGGAACAGAGAGCACCATGCTTCCTTTAGAGCCTGCAGAATCATGAGCCAATGAAACTGATTTTGTTGCAAATTACCCAGTCTCAGGTATTTCTTCATAGCAAGGTGAGAACAGCCTAATATGATAATAATTGATTTTTAATCTCAAATCAACTCTGCATTCCCAGATGATACACGTAAATATTTTCAGGCATGGTTTGCAAGTATTTAAGATACATAACCCTATGTGAGATTACCTTATCAATACTTTTTTCCCTACTGTTTATTTGGTGTCAGTCTGTAAATGATAATGGCCACAGAAAATGATTTAAGAAGTGTTTCTTATTGTTCTGTATTCTGAGAAACTTTATATAAGATTTGGAAATAACTGTTCAGTAAATATTTGTAGAAGATGTCTGCAAACCCTCTGGGCTTGATTTCTTTGTGGGTAGGTTTTTTATTATCAGTTACATTTATTAATTGTCATAGTACAATACACTTTCTAATTGTTTAATTGCATACTTTCGCAAATCATATTTTTTGTGAAATTAAGTTTTAAAATGTGTTGACATAAGTTGGTTCATATTTTGTTATGTTAATTTCTCCTCCATCTGAAGCTGTGTCCTACTTTTTGATTCCTAGTATTATTTAGCTGCACCTTCTCTGTTTCATGATCACTTTCCACAGAATCATCATACTGTTCTTCTTTAGAACAAATGAATTATTGGCTTGTAGATCACCATTGCATGTTTATTTTCTATTTCAGTTTTTTAAGTGTTAATTTCATCTTCTTATTTTCTTTGAGTTTATTCTTTTTCTAACTTCTAAAATTAAATGCTTCGTTAATTTTCAGCCTCACTCCTTTTCAAATATATATATTTAATCAGTGCATTTTATTCAACCACTTTTTCCACATCAGACAAATTTTATCTATTTTTTTCTTTGTCTTAGTACGTATTTTCTAATTTCAATGGCTTTTTAAAAAAACTTGAGACACATGCATTTTTATGTTATGTGTTTTCTAATTTGCAAAGTTGGAGTGTGGAAAGTTTCTTATAAATTTCTATTTTAATTTATGGACAGAAAAGCAGTATAGATTAAACAGGTTATATGAAATGTGTTGAGACTTTAGGTGGCCACATTTGGTAAATGTGCTGGTTATGTTTAAAGGGATTTTTAATTTTCCATTTGTTTACTATATATTCTTCTATATATACCCATTAGATCAACTTTGAATTCCTTGAATCTTCATACATTTGCTGGTTTTTGTCTCTTTTATCTAACAGTTACTGAGAAAGCTATTAAACATTTTTAAATTCCCTACTGTAACATGGATTTTTCAATTTCTCCTTATAGCTTTGACAATTTTTGTTTTACATATATTAAAACTATTTTAGTATATATATACTTTAGAAATTTTTATATTTTTCTGTACACTTTAAGCTTTCTTATTAGGTATATGTTACCCTCCTCATGTTTTACCTTAAAATGCCTTTTGCCTCCAAGTCTAACTTTTCCAATGTTAGTTTTGTCATCCAAGCTTATTTAAGTTAAAATTTACCTGACATATCTTTTTCCATCCTTTTATGTTCAATCTTTCTGTGCTCTCAGGGTTTACATATTTCCTTGTTTCTAGTTAACAGCATTTAACAGAATTTTAAAAAATCATTTTAGTTCAGTTTGTTTTGTTATTACTATTATTTTTTATTATTTTACTTTAAGTTTTGGGATACTCGGGCAGTTCATGCAGGATTGCTACGTAGGTATACACATGCCATGGTGGTTTGCTGCATCCATCCCCCCCATCATCTATATTGGGTATTTATCCTAATGTTATCCCTCCCCAATTCCCCCACCCCCTGCTATCCCTCCCCTACCCACGCCACCCCCAACAGGCCCTGGTGTATGATGTTCCCCTTCCTGTGTCCATGTGTTCTCATTGTTCAAAATCCTCTTATAAGTGAGAACATGTGGTATTTGGTTTTCTGTTCTTGTGTCAGTTTGCTGAGAATGATGGTTCCAGCTTCATCCACATCCCTGCAAAGGACATAAACTCATCATTTTTTATGGCTGCAGAGTATTCCAAGGTGTATATGTGCCACATTTTCTTTATCCAGTATATCATTGATGGGCATTTGGGTTGGTTCCAAGTCTTTGCTATTGTAAAGTGTCACAATGAACATACATGTGCATGTGTCTTTATAATAGAATGATTTATAATCCTTTGGGTATATACCCAGTAATGGGATCACTGAGTCAAATGGTATTTCTGTTTCTAGATCCTTGAGGAATCACTACACTGTCTTTCACAATGATTGAACTAATTTGCACTCCCCCCACCAGTGTAAAAGAATTCCTATTTCTCCACATCGTCTCTGTTGTCTCCCAGATTTTTTTAGTGATTGCTATTTTAACTGGCATGAGATGGTATTCCAGTGTGGTTTTGATTTGTATTTCTCTAATGACTAGTAATGGTGAGTTATTTTCATATGTTTGTTGGTTGCCTAAATGTCTTCTTTTGGAAAGTATCTGTTCATATACTTTACCCACTTTTTGATGGAGTTGTTTGTTTTTTTCTTGTAAATTTAAGTTCTTTGTAGATTCTGAATATTAGCCCTTAGTCAGAAGTGTAGATTGCAAAAACTTTTTCCCATTCTGTTGGTTGCCAATTCACTCTACTGATAGTTTCTTTTGCTATGCAGAAGCTCTTAAGTTTAATTAGATCCCATTTGTCTATTTTGGCTTTTGTTGCCATCGCTTTTGGTGTTTTAATCATGAAGTCCTTGTCTATGCCTATGTTCTGAATGGTATTGCCTAGTTTTCTTCTAGGGTTTTTATAGTGTTAGGTCTTATGTTTAAATGTTTAATCCACCTGAAATTAATTTTTGTATAAAGTGTAAGGAAGAGGTCTAGTTTCAGCTTTCTGCATATGGCTAGCCAGTTTTCCCAACACCATTTATTAAACAGGGAATCCTTTCACCATTGCTTGTTTTTGTCAGGTTTGTCACAGATCAGATGGTTGTAGAGGTGTGGCATTACTTCCAAGGCCTCTGTTCTGTTCCATTGGACTATTTGTCTGTTTTGGTATCAGTACCACGCTGTTTTGATTACTGTAGCCTTGCAGTATAGTTTGAACTCAGGTAGTGTGATGCCTTCAGCTTTTTTCTTTTTTCTTAGGATTGTCTTGGCTACATGGGCTCTTTTTTTGGTTCGATATGAAGTTTAAGGTGGTTTTTTCCAGTTCTGTGAAGAAGGTCAATGATAGTTTGATGGGATAGCAGTAAGTCTATAAATTACTTTGGACAGTATGGCCATTTTCACAATATTGATTCTTCCTAACCATAAGCATGGAATGTTTTTCCATCTGTTTGTGTCCTCTCTTATTTCCTTGAGCAGTGGTTTGTAGTTTTCCTTGAAGAGGTCTTTCATATTCCTTGTTAGTTGTTTTCCTAGGTATTTTATTTCTTTGTAGCAATTGTGAATGGGAATTTGCTCATGATTTGGCTCTCTATTATTGGTGTATAGGAGTGCTTGTGATTTTTGCACATTAATTTTTTTTGTATCATAGATGTATTGTAAATCCAAGCCCCTAACCAATGTGATTGTTAAGATTTTTCAAGGGAGAGTGCTTCACTAAGAGCTGAATACTAGTTAGACACATTTTCTCTATATCCATTTTGTCTGGTTTCTTCATTCACTGAGAATATAGCCCTGTGGGTTACAACAGGGATGTTTCTACCCCTACAAAGGGTTTTGGGTATTTGTACAGACATTTTTGATTGTCTTATTAAATTAAGGAATGTGATTGGCATTTACTGGGTAGAGTCCAGAAATATTAGATACAATATACAGAACTGTATACTACAAAGAAACTTTATCTTTCTTATTGATGAAAAAATTATTTAGAACTATGTGAACCTAGTAGATAATGTCATTAGGCATATAAACCTAAAGTATTTTTTCAGTTAAAAATACCCTGATTTATTTTCAGGAATGAAGCTTTCATATTAATTATTATTATATTTTGCTCATAATTTTTCCAAGTGTTGGGCACCATTTTAGAAAAGTGTTGTCAATGAAAATGGTACTCATAGAACTAAAGTTACTGTACCACAGATTTGTATTAGCTGCAGCCACAGCTGTCACTCATGGCGACTCAGCAGATAAAAGCAAGAGGCTGATTACTTTCTTATGCCTTCCAGTGCCTTCATAATTTTTGTAGTTATATACACATTAATTTATTATAACTTACTTTTACTTCTTGTTTACATTTTAGTTAGGGCAATGACATTTTTTAAATTATGCAACTTATTACCATAAATTTTATTTCAGAACAATAAAGGGGACATTACAAAATTTAAAACGAGAGTCGTTTCTGATGGGTTTATGTACTACTGGGGTAGCCATCCGAGGGGTCCCAGATTTATATAAGTTAGGTTGAACTTCCTACTTGGAAAACCAAAAGCTTAAAACTACAACTCTAAGTCATTAGAAATAAGAGAATCATTGGAATCTTTTTCCTGTTTAATTTGTCTTCCAAAAGGATTTTCCTTACAGTCTTGCCAAGTCAACCATGCATTTTAGATTTTATTTTAAAATATTTAATTTAGGATTTACGTCTGCAAATGGGGTGGCAATACATAACTTCCTTGATCCATAGGATTTGTCTGAGTCAAAGGCAGAATGCATATATAAGCACTTTATAAAATATTAATTACTAAGTAAATGCAAGTAATTGGTAGCCACGGTGTGCCCATTGCTTAATTATTTATACAAGGAACTCTAAGAGAAAAACTCAAAATAAATAAATGCAAATGTCCTAAGCTGGAAGAATCACCATTCCATAGTGTCACAGCTTACAGCCTGTTTCCTCTTCCTCACCACCCTCCAATCCTATGAGAAGTATTGGATCTAAGCAAGGGAAACAACTCACTACTAAATTGTTTTGAGAAAAAAAACAGATTATATTATATTAGCTAAAGTCTTTAAATGGGCAACATGATCATTGAATAGGTTTAAGGAAAAGCAGATTTTTTTCAAATGAGCAAAAGCTCTCCTGCCACAAGGATCAGAGCTATCCACCTGGCCCTCTTCCAGATTAGGTAATTATTGTCTGCCTCTGGCATGGCTCCTCATTCCCTGTCTTTCCTGCTGCCCAAATTACCAATTGCTTGTGTTAATCTCAGCAGAAAGATCTTGCATTGTTGAACAACTGCCATCTTCTGGGCTTAAGGAGTGGAAGGAGTTGAAACGCCTTTGGAGACAGGATAGAGTGAATAAATCATAGTCTGCTCTTTAGGGCAGAAGGCACCTTTGGAGAGCAGGACAAACCTTCTGTAGTCTATCTTTTCAACAAGTAATATGAAATATAATGGATACAAGAGTCTCTAGATGGACTTTACTTTCAATGTTTAAGAGCAGGTACTGAAAAAGTGCATGAGAGGAGAGGAGAGAGTTACAAAATAACATTGTCAGACAAGGGTGAAACTGCGTCAAACACAGATGCCAGCTCTGCATTTGAGAGTGTACACCGTGGAAAAACAATAATTCTTAAAAGTTTGGTGGAAGAGACAGACTTTGCAAAGAGTTTGATGGATGGGGATTAATGGTCAGGAAACTAAATTGATACCACGAAGTGTGTAGAAATGGGGATTCACAATTACACAAAGAACAACAACAGCTTCATTCACAAACTATAGATTGTTACATTCTTTTTTTTTTTTTTTCAGAAGGAAACTAAGATTCAAGTGATAAAGTAGCTTGTTCAAATTTTCAGTTGATTAGGAACAGAACTGGGAGAAAATTCCAGATTCCACTGTAGTTATACCATGTCCCCCAGATTTACCAAATACACAGTTTGTGGGAATTTGGCATTCTGAGATAGAAAATGCTAGGGCCAGGCACGGTGGCTCATGCCTGTAATCCCGGCACTTTGGGAGGCCGAGGCAGGAGGATCACAAGGTTAAGAGATTGAGACCATCCTGGCCAACATGGTGAAACTCTATCTCTACTAAAAATGCAAAAATTAGCTAGGCGTGGTGGTGCACACCTGTCATCCCAGCTACTGGGGAGGCTAAGGCAGGAGAATCACATGAACCTAGGAGGTGGAGGTTGCAGTGAGCTGAGATCATGCATCTGCACTCCAGCCTGGTGATGGAGCAGGATTTCATCTAAAAAAAAAAAAAAAAAAAGAAAGAAAAAATCCTGCCCACTTTTTACCCATCAAATACCACAATATCAACTCCTTTCAACTGATGGCATTTCCATTCCAAGCTGGACCAGGTAGGCAAAACTCCTGGCACTCTCTTTCAGGAGTACGGGTGGGCCAGGAACTCTCATGGTGGCTGGAAAGAAGTTACAAGTTGAAGAATACCTTTAATTTATTCATTATATCTGCTGCTGAGAAGCCTCACAGCATTGGCTCCTCTCCTGGAAAATTTGCTAACTTGTCCTATGAGTCTGACTTCACTGATTGCATATCTAATTATTAGCCAATAAACTAGACCACCATTCTTGAAGCTTCTCAGTTTTCCATGTTAGCAGCACAGAAAGCCTGAAAGGCAGATTTAAGGAAGTTTCACTGCTTTTTATTTGAGGGTTCTTAAGAGCACAAAAGTAAATTTAATTCAATCTATATGTGTATGTGTCTGTGTTTGTGTGTGTGTGTGTGTGTGTGTGTGTGTATAAATAGTTTGTTTTGTTTTGTTTTGTTTTTTGAGATGGAGTTTCACTCTTGTCACCCAGGCTGGAGTGCAATGGCACTGTCTCGGCTAACTGCAACCTCTGTCTCCTGGGCTCCAGCAATTTTCCCACTTTAGTCTATGTGTATATTTACAAGTGAAGTGTGTTTCTTGTAGGCAACAGATCGGTGAGTCTTGTTTTTTCATCCATTCATCCACTCTATGTCTTTTGATGAAGAGTTTAGTTCATTTCCATGCAATGTTATTATTGATTCATAAGGACTTACTCTTGCCATTGCGTCCTTTGTTTTCTGGTTGTTTGTGGTCTTCTCTTCTCTTCATTCCTTTTTTCTTATCTTACTTTTAGTGAAAGTGATCTTCTCTGGTGGTATGTTTTAGTATCTTGATTTTTTATTTTTTGTGTATCTGCTTTATGTTTTTTGATCTGAGATTACCACAAGACTTGCAAATATCATCTTATAACCCATTATTTTAAACTGATGATAACATTTACTGGATAAACAAAAAGCTAACAAGCAACAAGAAAACAAATAAAACTCTACACCTTAACTTTGCTCACCTCCTTTTTGTTGTTTCTCTTTATGTCTTATTGTACTGTCTATGTCTTTAAGAGTTTTTGTAGTAATAATTCTGATTGGTTCATTATTTAGTCTTTCTACAAGAGTAATTTACACACCACAGTTACAGTGTTATAATAGTCTGTGTTTTTCAGTGTACTTATATTACCAGTAAGTTTTATACCTTCAGATAATTTCTTCTTGCTCATTAACATCCTTTTCTTTCAGATTGAAGAACTTCCTTCGGCATTTCTCATAGGATAGGTTTGTGTAGATTAAATCCCTCAGCTTTCATTTGTCTGGGGAAGTTTTTATTTCCTCCCCACACCTGAAAGATGTTTTTGCTAAATGTAGTATTTTAGGGTAAAATTTTTTCTCCGTCAGCATTTTAAACATGGCATTCCACTCTCTTTCGGTCTGCAAGCTTTCCACTGAAAAGTCTGCTGGGAGATATATTGAAGCTCCCTTGCATGTTGTCTGTTTCTTTTTTCTTGCTGCTTTTAGGATCCTTTTCATCAATCTTTGAGAGTTTTATTATTAAAAGTCTTGACGTAGTCTTTGGTCTAAATCTGCATGGTATTCTAAAATCTTCTTATACTTGAATGCTGATGTCTTTGTCTAGGTTTGGGAAGTTCTCTGTTATTATCCCTTTGAAAAAAACTTTGAGTTTCTTCAAAACAGCTGTTTTGAATTCTCTATCTGAAAGGTCACATATCTCTGTTTCTCCAGGATTGGTCCCTGGTGCCCATTTTGTTTGTTTGGTGAAGTCATGTTTTTCTAGATGATCTTGATGCTGGTAGATGTTTGTCAGTGTCTGGACTTTGAAGAGTTAGATACTTATTGTCATCTTCTCAGTCTAGGCTTGTTTGTGCCTGTCCTTCTTGAGAAGGTTTTTCAGGTTGAATAAATGTTTGTACAGAGAATAAGGGCTCCAATTTGCAGAAGCAACATTCTACATGGATTGGAATTGGGCTGTACAATATAGGACACAGAGCATTCATTCATTCATTCTGTGTCAAACACTGGAATAAACAAAACTGATGATGTCTCTGCTTTCATTGAGCTAGCAATTCTAATGTGTTAGAGGGAGAACATATGTAAATAAGTAGGTAAATGTGTAACATACCAAATGATTATGAGTGTTATAGTTAAAAAAGAAACCAGGTGAAGTAGGTCAGAAAGTACTATGGTGGGGACTGCTATTTTAAATACAGTGATTATAGAAGACTCCATTACGCATATTACCTTTGAAAAGACTCAAAGTACCTAAGGTCAGGAGTTCAAGACCAGTCTGGCCAACATGGTGAAACACCATTTCTACTAAAAGTACAAAAAAGAAAATTAGCCGGGCATGGTGGCATATGCCTGTAATCCCAGCTACTCAGGAGGCTGAGACAGGAGAATCGCTTGGACCTATGAAGCAGAGGCTGCAGCGAGCTGAGATCATGCCATTGTATGCCAACCTGGGTGACAAAGGGAGAGTCTGTCTCAAAAAAAAAAAAAAAGTACCTAAGGAAGTGAAATATGTAGATATCTGGGAGAAGAATGTGGGTCAAGATGGCCTGGGGGAGACCTATGTTAATTCTAGCTGAATAATTATAAGCTTGCTTGGCTCAGAGTACACTGAAGTTTATACACCCAACTATACTATATCACTGGTGCAGTTAATTAGAAATCAAGCTGCAACGTGAGGCCTAAGGTAAAGACCATCTGAGAGTGCAGTAACAATGCAGAACACCTCAGAGTGGTTGCTGAGCAGGCAAGATACTGCTCTGGTCCCACGAGTGCCTTCTCAACATGGAGACTGCATGAGGGCCTGGTAAAGAGGGGTTATGCAAAGATCTCTGAGAAGGGAGGTGACCTCTGCTCACAAGATCCAGGAGGGTCTTTGCAGATGGGAGCTGGCAAGGAGGAGAAAAGCCTTGCAGGGCAGAGATCACAGAACGCCTCAAGCTCTGCCTAGATACTGGGAATATGGAGTGATTTTAGTTGCTCTATGACCTCAATACTCCTTGTATTGAGGTAAAAGCTCCTTGATGCATTGGATGTGGTCAGATCGGGTGGCTTCTCATCCGCTATACTTCTGATGCAGCCGCACCCTGATAACAATCTGTGATAAACTCAGAGTACTCGTTTAGCATGTCTTAGAAGGATCTCAAGTGCTCTCCACCAGGCCCTTGTGGACCATTATCAGGAATTAGCTGAATGTGATGAAAAGCCACAGAAGAGCTTTGAGCACATGAGAGACATAATGTAACTTTTGTTTTAAAATATTCAGCTGGCTGCTAGGTTGAGGACATTCTGTAGAGGAGCAAGGGCAGAAGCAGAGAGGCCCATTAGGAAGTTACTGTGGTGATCCAGCGGAGAGATAGTGGAGGTTTGGCCCAGAGGAAAGATGACAGATGTGGCTCAGGGTGGTAGCAGCAGCGGAAGTGAAGACTGGTTGGACTCTAGGTGTATTTTGAATGCAGAATTGACAGAATATTCTGACAGATTAAATATGGGGAGTGAAAAAGAAGAATCAAGAAAGACTCTGTTTTTTGGGCAAATCAACTTTTGGAATCCAACAGAGGCCTGGACTGATGTGAGATGTGATATGCCAAAATTTAGAATTTATCTAAAAGCATGCAACTAAATAAGATTACCTAAAGATTTGGTATGGGTAGGGAAGAGGTCTGTGGGCTAAACTCTGGATTGGGTCAACATTTTAGAGGAATGAGAACAAATCATCAAGGGAGTCTAAGGAATGAGCACTGAGGTCAGAAACCCAAGAGAAATCCAGAAGCCAAGTGCAGAAAGTGTTTCAAGATGGACAGAATGGCAAGCCCTATGAAGGATTCTAACAGATCCACTAGAATGAAGACTGAGGCCAGTCCAGTGGACAGGTCACTGTGAAGGTCATTGGTGATTTCAGTGAAGAGAAGTATATTAGTAGAAATAACAAACAATTAGTTTGTTAGTAGAAATATGTCAGTGGTTCAAGAATAAATAAAAGAAGGGAAATAGAAGGCAGAGAGTATGGCTTCTCTCTCAGAGAGTTTGGCTGAGGTTACAGTTGATATAGTGGCCTGGAAAATATAACACTTGGATGACTTGCTATGGGGGCCATAGTTGGTGATCAGCCCCTGCTGCTGCCCTTCTAGATCGACCACTCTGTTTGTACCAAGGCCACAGTTCCCCAGGGCCTATCCTGGACAATGAAGTCATCCAGCAGGGAATCTTCTAACAGGCAACTTTGGCCTGTGGTCTTCTGTAGCTGAAGCTTTCTTAGAACTCTGCTGCAACTTGGAACCCTCCTATCCTACCTTCCTTTGCTTCCCTTTCTTTTACATATGTCAGATCTACATCACAATCTGAATTTTTCTCTTCACACTCTGGTTTCCTCCCCTCAGTCTCTACATTTGCTTCTTAAATGACTTGAACTAACATAATTGGTAAAATGATGAGCTAAGATGTAAAGTTTTAAACCCAAGCAATCTAGCTTCAGACACTGTGCTCTTAACAGTATTTTATACTGTCACTCCAGCAGAGTGATAGCAACAGACTCTGAGCAAAAAAGGAACATGAACATTGATCAGAATAGAGGTTAACTCTCACGGTTTTCGATAAAGAATATCTAGTGATTCTTTTTGTACCTTTCTGTTATTTATTCTTTCTGTGTGTTCACGTGTGTGTTAAAGATTTAGTCTAGCTTTTAATATCTATAGATATGTGCGATTACCTAAATTAATTATAGAATTTTCATTTCAAAGCATAGCTAAAATAATTCTCAATGAATTTTTTTTGCATCTTCAAGTTTCTAAATTTAAGATCCTCCCTAAGAATTGTTACTTGTGCATATATAAATGGGATAGTTCCCAATGAGAAAAAACTTACCATATTTGTGCAACAAATATTTGTCAAGTTCCTACTATCTGTTAGGTTTTGTGCTGAGAGCAGGGAATGTATGGTTAACAAGATAGACGTGGTCTCCACTGTGAAGGAGCTGAAACTGGGTCCATAGAAGGTAAAACAAAGTAAGAGACATTTTCTACCACCAGCTCTCTGTACAGTACAGCATCACGTGAACCAGACAGATCTAGGTTTATGTG
The DNA here is from genome assembly GCA_004027715.1 of Plecturocebus donacophilus. Lineage (NCBI taxonomy): Eukaryota > Metazoa > Chordata > Mammalia > Primates > Pitheciidae > Plecturocebus > Plecturocebus donacophilus. The sequence continues at coordinate 73,169 of PVKP010005995.1, read as the reverse complement.
CTGTGTGTGGGCCTGTTATTTATCAGTTGTGTGATCTTGGGCAATCGACTTAAGCTCTCTAAATCTCATTATCTCCTCTGTAAAATGAGGATACTAATTCTATCCTATGCAAACAATGGTGAGGACTAGAGGAGATAAAGCATATAAAGCCCCTAACAGGATTTTGGTAGATATGGGAACATGAAAAATGTGACTGTCATTTTTGTATCTGTTATCATAAGGAAGCAGAGTATGTTCTATGTTACATGTATATTTAAACCTTGCTTTCAAAAGATCTCTAACCCTGCAAATAATTATGTTAAGTAACAACAATGTCACAAAGTAAACTTGTACATTCACTCCTCCCCATCCCTACCACTGTCTTCCAGCCGTTACCCAGGGCACATACCTTCCTCTGTGTTACTTTTTATTGCTTGACTTTTAACTATTTCACTCCTTGTTCATACTTCCACCAAAATTGAGTATTTGACATGAAAATAAATTTAATGTGTTCTTTAAAACAAACAAACAAAAAAACCCTACAAATTTGTTTTAGCTTCGGAATAAGATTTAAGAGTTAATAAACAGGAAGGCTATTGGTGTACCTGAGTTGAGAGCTAAACATGGACTTAGTTTATTCGTCTTCTTTTGTGTGTCAGAACCTGAAAAGCAGACCATTTGCTATGATATTTATTGTTCTTCCCTAGTAATGACCTTGCTTTATGCGATTTCCAAAGTGAACAGACATCATCTCTGCCTCTGATACTTTCCCTCAGAACAACCTAACTTCACCCCCACTACCACCAGCAACAAAAAAGTGTTGGAGAAACACATTTGTAAGAAAAATAATAGTTCACTTCTGAAAAATGTCTTTTTTTTTTTTTTTTTGAGACAGAATCTTGCTCTGTTGCCCAGGCTTGATAGAGTGCAATGTCACAATCTCAGCTCACTGCAACCCCTGCCTCCCAGGTTCAAGCAATTCTCCTGCCTCAGCCTCCTTAATAGCTGAGATTACAGGCATGCGCCACCACGCCCAGCTATTTTTTGTATTTTTAGTAGAGATGGTGTTTCACCATACTGGACAGGCTGGTCTCAAACTACTGACCTCAAGTGATCCAGCCACCTCAGACTCCCAAAGTGCTGGGATTACAGGCATGAACCACCACTCCTGGCCTTTTGTTTCTCATTTGTTTGAACTTGTTGTTCTCAAGTTAGGATTTTAACAATAAATATCATTTTCCATTGGGCAGGAAATATTCACAGTATCTTTCCAATCAAAGGCATGTTACGTATGAAAATCCCTTCATTTTGTAACTGAAAAAAATGAGCCTGACGGCATTTGAATATCATCTACCAAGTTCTTGAGTCAACCTGCTCATATACACCTAACCAATTAGGGGACCAAAATATCAACTTCAAGTTTTCTTAAAAATAGTGGACTCAGAAGGAAAAACCTCTTTTTTAATGTGCATTTTGCATCTTTTCTATCCTTTACTCACTTGGCCCTGGGGAATTAGAAAGGGTAAGAAGACCCTGAGACTGGGTTCCTAGAAGGTAAAACAAAGTAATAGTCTTTCAATAAAGACTATCTAGTGATTTTTCTTGTAAGTTTCTTTTATTTCTTCTCTCTGTGTGTTTATGTGTGTGTTAAAGATTATAGTCTAGGTTTTAATATCTGTAGATATGTGAGATTGCCTAAATTAATTATAGAATTTTCATTTCAAAGCATAGCTAAAATAATTCTCAATGAATTTTTAGAAAATAAATTTAATGTGTTCTTTAAAACAGAAAAACAAACAAAAACTCTCACTTTCTGATACAGCCACATCAGAAGCATAGCGGATGAGGAGCCAACTGACTGGTAAGGTGGCAAAGGAGAATTGGTGTACTGAGTCAACACTGCTCTTAGGGGGATTAGACCCACCTCCAGTGATCCCTCCCCCAACCAGCCTGGAGAATTGTCTCTGACTAGTGAGCACTTTCCCTAATTCTGGGTCCTATATGATAAAGCCTGCTTGGCCAACAGCCCTAAAACCAGATCCTCCTATTCAGCCTCTCTCAGCAAATAAGGTGATATTTTGGCCTCTGTCTGATCTCCTCAACCCTCCCCATTCATTCATATGTTGGGTACCAGCCCCAACCCTGTACTTGGGTACCCTTAGTCCTGGCGGTGACGAGGGATTGAGAAAAGGAAACAAAGACAGAAACACAAGAGTAAAATTTACAGCATGGATCCAGGGGACCATCGCAAGCATGGGAATCGCCTTGGCCCCAGCTCTGGGCTCCAAACACTTTTATTATGTGCATAATCTCATTGATTTTATGGGTGTGGAAGGGGAGGGAGAAGGATTAGGTAAAATAGCTGGGGGTAGAGCACTTGAGATCCTTCTAAGACATGCTAAACTGGTACTCTGAGTTTATCACCAATTGTTATCAGGGTGCAGCTGCATCAGAAGTATAGATGAGGAGCCACCTGATCTGGCCACATCCAATGCATCAAGGAGCTTTTATCTCCTGAGCAGTGAGGACATAGAGCAATTAAAATCACTCCATATTCCCAGAACCTAGGCAGAGCCTGAGGCGTTCTGTGATCTCTACCCTGCAAGGCTTTTCTCCTCCTTGCCAGCTCCCATCTGCAAAGACCCTCCCAGATCTTGTGAGCAGAGGTCGCCTCTCTTCTCAGAGATCTTTGCACAAGCCCTCTTTACAAGATCCTAATGCAGTCTCCATGTTGAGAAGGCACTTGTGGGACCAGAGCAGTATCTCGCCTGCTCTGCAACCACTCCAGGGGGTTCCCAGGTGTTTCTGTGCTCTCAGATGGTCTTTACCTAAGGCCTCCTGTTGCCACTTGATTTCTAGTTAACTGCACCAATAATATAGTTTAGTTCAGTGTGTAAACTTCAGTGTACTCTGAGCCAAGCAAGCTTATAATTATTTAGCTAAAACTAACATAGATCTCCCCCTGGTCATCTTGACCCACATCATAAGCAGTGAAGGAAAGATAAATCATTTATTGGGTCCCTTAAGATGACAGCCTTTCGGTATATTTCATTGTTTTGGCAGTATTAATTACTAAATGATTAATATTAAATGATTAATAATTATTAACAATTATAGTAATCATTATTAATAATATTTATCATCAGGACACAATAATATTAATGGTAAGTTTTCTAGGGACATAGCTTTTAAGGAAAGGGATGTTTTATGTTGTTATAAAGCAATGTGCCCTGGAAACTTAACCTGTTTCCATTAGAAGCGCAAGGCCTGCGAGCAGAATTCTCAATATGTGAGAGATGACCAGACCAGCAGAGAGTCCAAGTATCACATCTATAAATTTTTAATTGCCTGGGCATAGGTTTGCTGGCTGCTGACATATGCATGGGAGAATGAGAAGATGTGAGTAGAAAGAAAGAAAAGGTTGGAAGAGAATGACTGTTCAAACATTTTTCATGACATTTTTAAAAGATAATAGGGAAGACTTTATTCAGGACGGACTACTGCAATGGGGATTTTGCTGTAGGAGTGAGAGGTTGGGCTCAACTTTGAATAGAACAAGGACAAGGCTGGATTTATTGCTAAGGAGAAGGGTGAGGGTCACTGGAACATTCCTAAGAGGAAACCTCAAGGCTAGAGGAAGTCTTGCTAAACAAACTCAACAGAATTCTTTTTCAAGGCCGGCCAACGTGATAAGATATCAAGGGTGAAAGATGAGAAATTTGATCAGATACTGAGGATGATCAGATAACATGGATGCAGGACTTTTGCTAAACTGACTAAGCAGAATTCTTCCTAAAACTAGACTAAGCCCATGATTGGGGCCTAGTCAGAAAGAGGACTCAGAAGAGCCTGGCTTTGTTCAAGGAGAAATGTATTTAATAAGATTTCTGTGAGTGATCATCTTTTTAACTGGGACCCTAACTTTTTATCACAATCTAGGAGATTTATTTATTCAACAGTATTTTTTATTCATTCATTTAGAAAAAATTGTTTACTAAGTATGTGCTATGTGCCAGATACTGTGCTGGGCATTGAGGATACAGTAGTCATTGTGATAAGCATGGCCCCAACTTTCATGGAACTGATCACTTGTGATGGGGAGACAGATAAACAAAAGAGCTCCAAGTTTTGGCAGCTAAGAAAAAACATACGCAGAGAGCTCTACTAGAAAATTCCAGGGGAAGGTGAGCTACTTAAGATCAGGTGGTCAAAGAAGGCCACTCTGGAAAGGTAACCTTTGAATTCAGTAATAAGAAGGAGGGTATTGGTCATCTCATGAGCCTACGAAGAACATCATAGTCATTGGGAACAAAACTGAAAGGGCTCCAAGGCAGAGTGGAGCTGGATTATGCTGAGAATGTCAGAAAGCCAGTGTGATAGGGTGGGAGAACGGGCAAGATGGGGCAAATGCTGTGGAAAGAACAACAGGGATAGTATGAGATCGGATGAGCTTTCTTAACACATTACTCTGGTCACTGTGAAGGTGATAGACCTAGGACAATAAAGGAAGCAGGAGACTAGTTAGTGGTCTCTTAGGTAATCTATGCAAGAAATGAGAGTGGCATAGGGCTGATTAGGGGAAGAGAAAGAAGAGGAAACAGCCTAAAGGAGAAAGGTGCTGCGGAAGGCTGACACTGCACAGTAGGTTGTCACTGGAGGAGTAACTTGCATTGCTGTAAAACTCTTGTGTCTTCCCTGAATGTTGGATTGCTACAGACAGCTACTCCATCAAGTGCAGTGTGGCCACCATGCATCAGCCTGCACACAGCTCTCAGATGGACAAGAATATGGAGATCTTAAAATGTGTCAGTGAAGCTAGAAATGAGTGAAGCAATTTTTGTCCACAGTCTCCATCTCACTCTTTCAATACGTATGTCTTGAGAACCCAGTATGTGCCAGGCACTGTGGACAGAACAATGAATGGGAGAGGCAAGGTCCCTGCCCCCCTAGGACTCACACCATTGAAGGGGATGTGAGTCATCAATTGGTAAACAAACACATTTGGCAATTTCAGTGGATAATAATTCCTATGAAATACAAGTGAAGCTAGGTGAGAAGCTGACATTCAAGAAGCAAACTGAAAGAAGCAGAGCAAACCATGCAGAGATACAGATGGGGAGGATGGCCCCATCATCATCATCGTGCAGCAGTGCAAAGACTCCAAGGGGCAGGGGGCCCAGAGTTGATGACCCGCCTCCAACAGCTCAGACAGGCTTTCTTCTCATTTCCTAGCTTTCTGTCTGTATCAGTCCATTCTCACATTGCTGTAAAGATACTGCCAGAGACTGGGTAACTTATGAATGAAGAAGGTTTAATTGACTCACAGTTCTGCATGGCTGGGGAGGCCTCAGGAAGCTTACAATCATGGTGGAAGGGGAAGCAAGGACCTTCTTCTCATGGCAGCAGGAGAGAAAAGTGAGTGCAGGAAAAAACTGTCACTTTTAAAACCATCAGATCTTGTGAGAATTCACCCACTATCACAAGAGCAGCATGGGGGAAGCCACCACCATAGTCCAATCACTTCCAACCCTCAACACGAGGGGATGACAGGTCCCTCCCTCTATACATGGGGATTAGAAATTGAGATGACTTGTGGGTGGGGACACAGAGCCAAACCATATTACTGCTTAATTTCAACAATTGTAGCTTCTTTAAAACAAAGTATCCTACAGGAGGCTGGATGACTTGTTTTTTGTAATCCCAAATGTCTTTAATTAAACATCCAAAATTCCATGACAGTCCATGTAAGTACGTAAGCTTTATACCCAGAGGAAAACTCTAAACTATTCCAGTTTAGACAGAAAAATGTGTTATTTGGGCATGTAGAAAGTGTGAGTGGGGGTGTACATGTAAGACAGAGAGAGAGATACAGAGACAGAGACAGACAGAGACCAAGAGAAATTAAAACAGACAGAGAAAGAGAGGGAGAGAGGGAAAGAGAGGTACATAATCTCAGACTACAGTGGCTTTGTGTGTTACAGATGAATTTGTTTATAATTGTTCAAAATAGATGTTTACCCAAGGAACTGATAGCAGCTTTAAGATGCCAGTCTAACCTTGAAATTTCTGCGTCTGCTCAGACAAGTGGCAGTAGCCAGGCCTGAGTGGTGTTGATGAGTCCACATGACTCCTTTCCTTCTGATGCACTGTACTGGCCACCTCAGCCGACCCCAGACACCCTCTCCCTTACCATGGCCTGCATTTCTGGGACTTGAAGGAAAGCACAGTAAGTTTTGGGCCAGAGTCATTTTGATAATGGAGAAGGCAGTGATGCCAAGTCTGGGGACTCTGCAACTGAACCCAGGACCAGGATTTTCAATTGAGAACTACCCTTCTCAAGAGAATTGGACAATACAGCTTCTTTTAAAAATGTCCCTTCTGTTGCCCAGAACCAAAATGATTTCCTTCCCATTTCCTACTATTTCTCCAGGGAATCTTTTTACATCAAAATTTTACTCTAAAAACAATAAGCCTTGTCTTTCCCAGAAACAAACACTCTGGAGCTGCCTTTATGAACCATCTCTCAGAAAGCAGGTGCATGATCCCAGGGGAGGCACCATGCCAGGTGAAGTCTTGGCCATCCCACTGCCCCCCCAGGCTTGGGTATGTTTTTCATTCATGTAGACCAGCTAGAGGCCAGCAGACTAAGCAACACGTGGCCCACACCACCCTCAGCATCCTACCCACAGCCCTCTGGAGCAGACAGCACCCATTGTTATTTCTTGAGGCTCTGCCCAGAATGTTTTGCTGCAGCCTCCATCCAGCTTGGTGCTGGGACCGCAGCCTCACCAGGCCTTTTCCAGGCTGGGTCTGTCACTCCCCTCTCAGACATTCTAGATTTTTTCAAAGTACCCATGCTTGCCATTCTGGGACAGACCTTACATTGTCTTCATTTCAATGAGTTCAGGGGCTCTGGTAACAACAAATAAACATCTTATCAAAGAGTCTTATTGCCTCCTCATTGCCAGAGCTAGGAAGTATCCTGACATTACTAGCCCTGCTTCCATCCTCTGCCTGAAGATGGGGAGCTGCTTTATCTGAATAGTTTAGATCCCCTACACTGGAATAGTTCACTTGATCTTTGGGGGTTAGCAACAGAGAGACATGATTGCTACGTGCAACAAAGTCCCTGCCACCAAGAATGGAAGAGTGTCCTGACCATTATAGTAAATCTATTTATTTTGAGCAGCTTTGATAATAAAGATATCCAGTCAAACTCTCTTTTTTATTTGAAACTCTGAAGGGAAAGCATTTTTTAAAAAAATACTTGAATAGAAACATTACAAAACAACAAACAACTTTTTAGATTAAAAAAATTTTCAAAGGGATTTTGCAGATATTACATATTTTTAAATCTCTTGTTGAAAAGACATAATTTATCTCCTGGGAAGGAACACAAGCAAATGCTTGACGCAGTAGACATATGGCCATAATCTATACATTCTTTTATCTTTCCATGAAAAAGAAAAAAAGCATTGTATTAGTCCGTTTTCAAGCTGCTGATAAGACAAACCCAAGACTGGGAGGTAAAAGAAGTTTAGTGGATTCACAGTTCCACATAGCTGTGGAGGCCTCATAATCATGGCAGAAGGCAAGGAGGAACAAGTTTACATGGATAGCTGCAAGCAAAGAGCTTGTGCAGGGCAATTCCTCTTTATAAAAGCATCAGATCTCATGAGACGTATTCACCATCATGAGAACAGCATGAGAAAAACCTGCCCCAGGATTCAATTACCTCCCACTGAGTCCCTTCCATGACATGTGGAAATTATGGGAATTACAATTCAAGATGGGATTTGGACGGGGTCACAGCCCAACCATATCAAATATGATTGTCTTTCGATATAGTCATGATGTCCCCCAAAAGAGATGTTCTCTAAGAGGTATGTTTAACAATAAGGATGAATACATATAACAAGGGAATCTGCCTTCCCTCTCTCACTCTTCATATTTCTGTAGCCTTGGGAAATCCCATCTGCCATAGTCAACCATGCTGCCAACACCAAGGGACAAGATTCATGGAAGATGTAAACGTAAATTTCAAAGAAATAGAAAATGCTATTTCTTGTAAGATAAATTAAAATTCTCTTTATTTTTACATTATTTACTTAGTCATTTTAAAAAATGATATCAAATTGCCATTATTTATTTGGATCTATTTCTGGATTGTCCTATTGCTCTGTCTAGTTTTCTGCTAGTACCTTATTATTTTCACTACTGTAGCTTTACCATATATTTTCCTACAAAATAGAGTTTATCCCTCTGTTGTGGAAATTTTGAAACTGATGTAGAAAAAATACAAGAACCCGGAACCCCAAGACAGTAGCCATCCCAGGCATAAGCAAGTTGAATGTGTTCAGAGATATTCTGTTAAAGTTGAATATTTTTCTTCATAAATGAAATGTGCTCAGCTGTGTTTTGCTAAATTGATAAGGAATCACAAAGGCAGTTAAGTTCCTGAATATAAGGATGTTGCATTATTAGGAAGTTAATTATATGTGCTAGATGACTAGATCAAAGGGAAAAACAATGTAATCATTTCAATAGATAACTAAAATAACATTTGATTCAATTCCAAATCCAGGTTTTTAAAAAAATTCTTAGCAAACTAGAATAGATGAATGTGATTAAAATGTATGCATCTTAAACCAAAAGTCCACAGCCTGCTAGCCAACCCAACTGGCTGGTAAAACTAAATAAAAGTCATGGATATTGGAGTGACAGAGAGAGAAAGAAGGAGGTAATTTTTTTTTTTTTAGATGATCTTATTTTATGTCCAGAAAGTCTAAAAAAAATGACAACAAGATAAAAGAAAATATAAAAGTATTAGAAACAATGAATTATATTTTGGTTTCTAATTTATTAATTTCTTTATATATTTTTCATTGGCTTTCCTTAGATATTTTTTTTCTTTTTATGTTTTTTAAACTTCTTACGTGGGTCACATTACCTTCTTCTTTTTTGTTCCATGATGTCAAGTTTTGAGCTCTGAATTTTCCTGTTAGAAAATTTCTATATGTATTCCATAAGTCGTTGCTACATCTCCTCAATTCTAAGTTGCCCTTTTCACATGTTAACATCTCGGAGATAGAAATTTATCTTATAGTATCAATTGTAGCATACTGTCACAGTGGCCAGGAAGTAATTGTGATGTGGTTGCTATTGCACAGACGCAACTACTGCTGTTCATACTTTTGCTTCACTTGAGATGGAAGTATTCTTGGTAATTGCCATTTTAAACATCTTAAAAAAGTTTTCTCTTAATTTGGCATCAAAATTAAGTTATTGTGGGTGCAGAAATACATGGAAATAGATCAGCAGGGCACATATTTATTTTAGTGATGTACATTTCTGCATTAGAAAAGGTGCTACAGTTTCATATTTTCTTGCAAAGCAGCTACCAAAGGCTTTGCTTGACCTAAGAAACTAATTCATCACCAAGTAAATGAAGTTGTGTTACATTTTATTTCCGCAATACATTAAAAAGGATTGCCCATCACACACAAAGTGATACAACTGAAGGAAGGAGAAAATGCCACATCCCTTGGAACAGATAGAAGAAATTTCAAAGGAATAAGAGCTGATATGTCTCATCCACACATAACACAGGACTGTTGTCAAAGCATCACATATCAATTTGACCCAGTCTTCAAGCTGATTTTGAACAGAAGCTGCTTAAAATCTAGTTATATATTATTCAACTGAGAAAAAAATCAAATCATGAGTTTGATCATATTAAAAAATATTGATAAAACATTAGTATTCTTTGACGTCTTTAAACTGTACTGAAAATGCCAAAGGTGATAAAGAGATTAAGATCATGAACACAGAACACCAAAGCAGCAATCACTGTTTTATAATGCTTTGCATAATTGTCATTAACCAAATTTGCTATAATAGTTAAAAGTCGTAAGACAATACTTGTGCATGAAATGTGCCTGAAAGATGTTATTAGACATGCACAGAAAAAACAAAAAAGGATGAACCATGACTTAGTAGTGATAGAGAACTGACTAAATGCCATCTGGAAAAGATGTGCAGGTGTCTTAGCGTGTAAGTAGGAGTGTTTCAGGAGGATAGATAAGGAACTGGCATTACAAGGGAAATGGCACAGCAAAGATAAAGGAGAATATAGAAGATCATAAACCCATTTGGAGAAAGAAAAAATTCTGTTTGAACAGGAGCGTCTACATGCCAAGGGATATGTCAGTTGGCCACATCTTTTAAACAGGACTGGCTGAGACGTTGGAAACTGTATAGAGATCTTTTTGGTATTAGAGTCCCTCCGTAGCGGTACGACCTAAATCACACTGCTGGAGGAGCTTCCTATTTCTGATTTTATTCTTCTTTCTGTGCCTTGTGCCTAGCACAGGGTCTAGTGCTTAGTGGACATTGAAGAAGTATGTTTGAGTTGAAAGCAAGATTTTTGTAGCTGCAAGATTGTCATGCAGAATGCTGAGCACATGGAAGGCCTCAATACATAGATTGAGTAGTGGCTTGATTTACCAAAAAATTTCATAAGCTTAGTTGGCAGAATTCACTGCCAAAAATCATATACATACTTTTGTTCTTCATATTGCTTGCTTTATCCATCGGTGTGTTCTCTCAGAAGCCCTCTGAGAGTAGTGCTGTGGCCTTCTCCATAGTCCATGATGCCTTGACCTCGCTTGTCTCCCTCACTGCCATTTCCTCCAACTCTGTGCCATAGTGAGCCCTTAAAACAGCAATGGCAGAAGTAGCACTGAATTTCTCCTTAGCAACAGCTCTTTGGGCATCAGCTCATTGTAACTTCCATATACAATAAAGAAGTATGATCATCTGGTGACATCTTATCTTAGGTCTTCTTGTTTTAAACAAATGCCAGAGGCTATACCTTCTCCCCATTATCACTAAATAAATTAATAGAGAAAAAAATAAATGTAGCTTGGTCTTTGGTTTAAGGGTTAAATTGAAGTTCTTATATCAATAGAAAATATTTGAGATGCACATTAAAAAGTATCCAAAATTGGATGATTAATTTTGTAAGCTGGAAATGTGTATATTCAACATAAAATTGAAGAATCATGATCAGAGCCAGGGGGCATGGGCTGAAGAGACAGATAAATAGACGGACACTGACCACTTCATAAAACATGTTCTTGCTTTAGCCTTAAACAGAAATTTTGCTCATTTAACAACAGATGTAGGCAAAAAAAAAAAAAAAGAAAAAGAAAAAGAAAAAAAAAGACCCTTTCATATTTAAAAAATTTATTTTATTATTTAGATTACTGGTGGTATCTTTGTTTTAAAGAGAATGTTCTGGCTGGGTCTAGTGGCTCACACCTGTAATCTCAGCACTTTTGGGAGGCTGAGGTGGGTATATCATGAGGTCAGGAGATCAAGACCATCCTGGCTAGCACGGTGAAACCCCATCTCTACTAAAAATACAAAAAATTAGCTGGATGTGGTGGTACCTCCCAGGTACTCAGGAGGCTGAGGCAGGAGAATCTCTTGAACTCAGGAGGTGGAGGTTGCAGTGAACCAAGATCCCACCACTGTGCTCCAGACTGAGCGACAGAGTGAGATTCTGTCTCCAAAAAAAAAGGGATGTTCTATTGTTCTATTGCACAGAGCTAGGATTGACTACCAGCTTGTGCCAGCCAAGGAGAGACACAGAATACTGTAACCCCAATTTACTGTGGCAGTAATTTGGCAAGAAGGAATTCTTCTTAATGGAGTGAGAGAAATAGACCTTTTCTGTGTGTGTGTCTCTAAAGCCAAAATTTTATGCTTGTTGCAAGAGAAGCAATGTCACAAATTTCAAAATTATAATAATATAGACCATAAGAACTTGTAGGAACAGAAAGATGTACCTAGTCCAATCCTCTCATTTTACAGATGAAAGAAAAATAAATACATTGACTGGTTACAGACATTATAACAAGCTAGCAACAGAGCCAAGACTAGAACGCAAGTTCTGATTTTACATAACTAATTGGCCCAGGACATTTAACAGGCCAACTAGTCTATTTCAGAAACACCTGGGTTGTCTATGCAGTCACAGGCTAATTCAGTACAGTTCAAGAATACTTAGAATCTCTCTTTTAGCAGATTCATGGACTTATAAACAACAAGTAAAATGTATTGAGGTAAAATTTGCTTAAAGGAATTCATAATTAAATCCGAGAGATCAAAAGTCCTGTTTACATGGCTGCCTAGTAATGGTAGTCCTGAGAAAGAGACAAGAAATGGCTATGTGCTTCTCCCCATTTCTCAGATGAGAAAATTGAGGCATGAGAAAAGCAACAAAACCACCTCACTGCAGAAGGAATGACTCTAAAGGAAAGGCTTGTTTTTCCTGGGCTGCATTCTGCAACCCAAATTTTGTGTAAATCTATGCAGCACTCAAGGTTCATCAAGGGCTCTAGCCCAATCAATAAATAATATGTAGAGTTGAGAGATTGAGGTCTCTCAGCAGCTTTACCAAGATCTATTAAAAGTAATTTCAGTTCCCTTTTGAATTGCAGTTCTTTTTCTTTTAGCTCTGCCAGAAGGTTTTTATTTTATTTGTTCTTGCATTTTGGATGGTGTCCTTTGTTGGCTGTAGGATGGATTTGATTATCTCATTTCATTTGGTCCTTTCCAGTCTATTTCTGTGATTCGAGTGAGATGGAAATGGATTACAAACTTGCTTCCCAAATGGAAGCGAGGAGGACATTCTCAACAACCTTGCTTCTTGTCCTCCCCAATGGGTCACAGGCCTGCATTTCCATCTAGGAGTCCCCATGAACCCAGGACTCCCCAGTTCCGTTCTTGCTCCAGCTACGTTCATTCCATTATGTGCTGCAGAGCCATAGTATACCTCCAAATTTGGCAGGCACTTTTCAGATTGACTTTGAGGAGAGGAGTGCCTACTGTTTACAGTATTTCAAGTCCATTTTAAAAGACACACAGTCAATCAGCAAATCAAACAGCAACTCTTTATTGGGCAACAACTGTGTATCTGACATATTGAAAAGTCAAAAATAACCCCAGCGGAAATCACGGCTCAGACAGGCTGAAGATTTTCCTCGCTGACTTCTGCTCTCTGTTCATGCAGAGATGGGCAGGATTCCGTCTCAGACAAGGAGGGCAAGTTCAGCGAAGTCATACAACCATTTCGCAACAGAGCTTGAAATCAAAGCAAGGGATGTCTACAACACTAGGATATTTTTTTCACTCACAGTCTTCCAGGACATTGCAATGCTAATCCCGAAAATGACATGCTATGATTTGCACGGTTCTCTACCAAACAGCATCTAATTACAGCAATTTCCTGTGAGCTGCTTCCCAGATTTTAAGACAGCCTGCCCTTTGCAGTAGACAATGCTGCATGATTCCAGTGATGAGAAGGGAGGACAAAGGCTTGCTTCAGAAGCTTTGTGAAATAGCAGTCCCTACTAAGCATGAACCAGCCACACTTTATCTCACTGAGTTAAAGCTGAGTAACACACCTGCTCCTGGCAGGCTGACACAGCTTGCATTCCTTTCCTCACCAGTGTGACGGCAATCGCGCTGCTCTGATTCTTTCAGAGGGCATATCCTTTCACCACGAGAGCACTGGAAATATTCCGGCCCATCTATGAATAGAGGCTTGTAAGACTGAGAGACCGTCTGCTACATTCTGAACTGTGGTTCTAAATAGAGGTAGAACACACTGCACCTGAATCCAAACGCTGGGGAAAGCTGAGGTCAGAAGGCATGCACAGTCTGATAGGAAACCCCTGGTCCACTGGGGATGCTGATGTGTTTCCAGAAAGGAATAAAAGAATCCCCCAGTGCTTTGGCTGTAACTCTCACCACATTTTAGTTAATAAAAGAGGCATAGATTTCCTCAAACTTTCAGAGTTTCTTTCAGGCCAAGTTTTAATTTATAACTGAATAAGCAACAGTTCAAGTCAAGTTGGTAACTGCAGTGTGTATGAGGAACTTTCCTCAAGCTCATTGGGTTTCTAAAGATTGTTTGCCCTTAGGACCCTCTACATTGTACAGAGTCAAGACTTATGATGCTAAGGACAGTAGAGGCTAGCAAGTGCCTAAATGATTTTAGCAATACATGCTTGGACAATTTGGAAAAGAGAGACTTAATGTGATTATTTTTGAGTAATGATTTATGGGGAAAAATACACTTGAACCAGGTCGTAAAGTGTGAGCTGGGGACATAAAGAGGAGAAGAGAGTGGGGATTTCGGGCCTTTGGGAGTGAGCATGTGAAGAGGGTGAGGACTCAGCTGGAGCAGAGGCTATGCAGGGTTCCAGTCCCTGGCTCAGGCGCTCTCCCAGACCTCGATGCCACAAGCGATAGAAACCTGCTGAAAGAATAGCCAGCACAGTCTGGAGTTAGTTTCCTGCAAAAGACACGTAAGGCAACTGGATTTTCCTTCTGTCAACAATAAGAGCTTCCTGGAGATGCTAAAAAGCTAATCTAGACCAGTTGAAAAATTGCATAACCTGACAAAAGAAAGAGAGCATCATTTCCATATAAAGCTGTATTATATCCACTGCCCTTGTGCATTAATCTTGTAATTCTATCAAGAATGAACTTTTCACAGAATTATTTTTAAATACAACATTTTTATAGCTCATGAGTTGGTGCTATTCTAGTTATTTATGAATTTTTTTCTCTATAATGGTATATTATTGTGTCACAGAAGAGACAGTTTAGCATAAGAACTTTAGAGGAAGATAGATGTAGACATGAATCCAACTCTGCTAATTACCAGCCATGAGTCCTTGAGGAAGAAACTGACATTTTCTGAGCCTTGATTTCCTGGAAAATTACATGAAATTCAACATTTGCCTCATAGAAATGATGAAACATTAAGTAAAATGATATACCAAAAAATATCTGGCACACAGCAGTCGCTCAATAAATGGGCACTATTGTTACATTTCTCTTTTTCTGTAATCCCTAAGAGTTTCCTCTATTTCTTGGAGTCAGGGGAGGGACATTACATTAAAATCTTTAATTTAATTTATTTTGTTTTCTATTGTCTTTCTTTTTTTATGCTAATGAATCTAAGCAACTATTGGAACTAATCCCTAAACTTCACAGTTTAAATGTTTTCCAATAATCCCAAAGGGCTGTGAAGAAACCAAACTTAGACCAAATAAATATGAGATATGCAGGTTATATAAACCCAAGGCTTAATAACCTCAGTAACTTTAGTATGTACAAAAAAATTTGTCCAACTAGTTGCCTCAATGGAATAACCAGCTGGATTAACTAAATTTTTACTTTACCGACAAATTGAATATTACCACCTCACATCGAATTTGAAATGTGTATATGGTCAAACCATGAAGGCTGGTGTTTTAGTCTGTTTTCTTTTGTTACAACAGAATATCACAGACTGGATAATTTATAAAGAAATATATTTCTTACAGTTCTGAAGACTGGGAAGTCCAAGAGCATGGCTGTAGCATCTGGGGAATGCCTTCTTGCTGCCTCATAATATGGCAGAGGGCATCGCTTGACAAGTCAGCAACAGTGTGCCAGTGTAGGTCTCTCTTTCTCCTCTTATAAAGCCACCAGTCCCATCATGGGGACCCCATCCTGATGATCTACTCTAATCCTGATTTCCTGCTAAAGGCCTCACCTCCAAATATCATCAGCATATGAATTTTGAGATTAAGATTTTTAACAAATGAAATTTGGAGACACATTCAACACTGTGGCAGTCATGAGTAGTAGATTTCTATCCTTTGCACCTCTTTGAACTTTTTGCTTACTAGCTAGTTGTCAGATATGTGAAACAAACACAAGACTGTTTTTAGACACAACTGAAGTAGGCATCTGCCTTTGGGTATAGTTGAAGAGTCAGCATATCACACTACCAGCCAGGAAGCTTCTAATGAGCTTTATATTCTAAGTTTGTATAACAGATTTAAAAATTCTTCATACTTACCATATTGAGAATGTTTAATTTTCTCATGTTATCCCAGACTGCACATGCCATACCAATATGCTGATATGTCTCTCTCACTTTTCTGTTGAGGATCACTGATATACAGAGTGATGTGGTTACTGTGAAAACTAATGTTGCTTGAGCCTCTAGAAAGGTAGCCTCTGTAATGAAGAGTATATTGATTTTGCTTTATTGTCATTTGGCTGGCAACATCGAATCCACTACCTTTAAAAGAATTGCTGGCAAACTGGAAAGAGGAAAAAGCCTCAAAATCCTTTTATATGACAAATGATTGAAGAAACAAAGTCTTGGATAAGAGTGCAGTGTGAGGAGGGAGAACTTAATTCCTAAGTATCACTATTTGACCGGCAGCCATTCCTCTAATAGAATAGAGCTAAATATGGTGATAATGACAATGACTAACTTACACTGAGCAATCATTATGTTATGGACCCTGTTTTAAGCTATTAAGTGCTGTGTCACTCAATCCATACAAAATCTATGAGGATTGTGTTATTATTGCACCCATGGTAGAGATGAGGAAACAAAGTCATTAAAAGATTAAATGACTTGTCCATGGTCAAACAGTAAGTAAAGATTAAGTAACTTGTCCATGGCTGGCACTTAACTTCAGATCCCATACTCCTAATAGCTGTTTGGTGTGGCTCTGGCGGGTGAGAAGGGGTCACCAGTAACCATTCAGTGAGAACAACCATTTGGTGACTTAAACAGGTGAATGTTGGGACACATGGGAGTGGTAATGACCAAGTCAGTTAGATGAAATGAGTCTGTCAGGATTTCCTTACTAGTTTTTCCCTGCGTTTCTTGTTAGGATTGATGAGTCTCTTTTCCTTTAGGCTCTAGTATGGAAACTATGTGGTAAGATGCAAAAGGTGTGAACCAGGTTCAATGTGTGACTCGGTTTCTTAACTATGTGACTTTGGGAAAAAAATGTTACTGAATACCTTATGCTTCCTCTGTACAATGTGCTTTAAAATATTAACCTTAAAAAGATATACAGTTTATTCTCTAGGCATTACTAGAAGATGAATAATTATAATCTTTGCTTATTGAAATTAAGTTGACTTTGCTACTCAGAGCATATTGAGTTAAGGGAGAAAGACAATTATAGCAACAACTCTGGGAGACCGAAATGGTTCTACTATGAATGGGACATGAGAGATTCTCTCTAGATCATTATCCTTTACCTGTGAAAAAGCTAAGGACCAGGATATCATTTATGATAATACAGATGCAACTTTCAATAACAACAGCATTTCTTAGTGTTTCATTTCCTGAACCTCTTGGAGATGTTAACAGATTCTGCAAGAGAAAGAAAGAGACTCTGAAATAAAATTCACTTCAGTCAAAGCGTACAAAGTTTTAGTTATAGAAGATAAATAGGTTCTGAAGATCTACTATATGCCATAGTGCCTATAGCTAACAGTACTGCACTATACACTTAAATTTTACTAAGAGGGTAGAGCTTATGTTAAGTGTTCTTACACTTTCCTCACACACAATAATAACAAAGTGGGTGGGAAGAAACTTTGGAAGCTCACAGTGTTGATGGTGGTGATTGATTTCATTCATGGGTGTATTCTTATTTCCAAACTTGTCAATTTGTTAATACATTCAATACATGCAGCTTTTTACATGTCAGTCACATATCAATAAATAAAGACTCAGTACCCATATGGAAAGAGCTATAAAATGCTATTTAAAATGTAAAAATAACATCTTAATAAAAGGAAGGGCATCAATAAAATGCTTTTTGAATTATTTGAGAGGAATCCTACTCAATTTCCCTTTTCAGGATGGAAAGATTATTAGCTTATAAAAGTTTCTGAGAATCTCTGATAAAGAAACTTACTTAGACTTGATTAAAAATCCCATGTTGTGATTAGGCAGGATTTCTCTCAGGAAAGCCAGAAAAATTAATACCAAAAATGTAGAAGTGTAAACCACTTTCTAATATGTTGTGATAGAAAAATCATAATCATTGATTCTGAAAAGGAATTTGAAATGCAAGAGCCATTCTTACTAAAACATTATAGAAAAGAAGAATAAAAAGAAATATTTAAATATAACAAATACCATATACTTAAATCACAACACATAATAATAAATAACAAAATAGTAGCATGGTTTTAATTTACAAAAGGAACTGGACAGAGATGGTTGTTATCATCATTATTTTTTATATTTCCTTGGAGGTTGTCACATATACAATAGGCAACAACATAAAATAACTGATAATGAACACATGAGAAAGAAGAAAGTTATTTTTCTTTTTACCAATCGAAACTCAAAATACTATTATAAAATATACCAGAATTTTGGAAAAGTGACTGGGTACAAGATGCAATAAAAACATGAGATTTTATTTCATTTAACAGTAACATCTAGAAATGGTAATGTGAAATTTAGTTCATTGTAAAATCTATAAAATGTATAGAAATAAATTTAACAAGGAAGGCACAGTACTCATATGGAAAGAACTATAAAATGCTATTAAAATATAAAAATAACATCTTAATAAAAGGAAGGGCATATCATGTTCTTAAAAAGACAATTCTATTAAAATTAATATATCAATTTATTCAACCCCAATTAGAATTCCAGCTTTTTAAAATTAGAAAACATTATTCTTTTTTGGAGCGGGGAGGCAGGTAGGGCTTCACTCTTGTCACCCAGGATGGAGTGCAATGGCACAATCTTGGCTCACTGCAGCCTCAACCTCCCAGGCTCAAGCCATCCTCCCACCTTAGCCTCCTGAGTAGCTGGGACTTCAGGCTATGGGCATGCACCAGCATGCCTGGCTAACTCTGTATTTTTTGTAGAGACAGGATTCTGCCATGTTTCTCAGGCTGGTCTGGAACTTCTGGGCTCAAGTGATCCTCCTATCTCAGGCTCCCAAAGTGCTGGGATTACAAGTGTGAGCCACCATGCCTGGCCTAAATTAGAGAAAATTACTCTAAAGTCAATATGGATGAATAAATTTCCAAGAAGCACAAAGACAACTGAAGAAGAACAGTGAGGGAACACGACTTGTCTCATTAGATATCAACAACCCCCAAAAGTAAGTATAATCAGATCAAAGTGGTATTGGTGTAGGAACACACAGATTTATAAATAGTATATATCATTCAGAAGCTGGATATATGGTATATACAATATGTTAAATATTCATTTTATTTCAATGGAAAAATAATGGAATTTTTAAGAAATAGGGTCAGCATAATTGACTCTTCATTTAGAAGAAAAAAATGAAACCCCTTATAACACCATATTCAAACATCAATTTCAGATAAAGACTTAAGTGTAAAAAGATAAATAATTTTTTAAATTTTTTCTTTCAACATTAAAGCCTAAATGATAAATTTTGCCAGAAATATTTCAGAAACTATAGGTACAATGGAACCTAATCTAATCTTATAATCTAAAAGCCATAAAATATGGAAATAGTTAACTACTATATCAGAATGAAAAACAGTCATGTGATGAAGATGTCACACACAAAGTCAAGAGACAAGTGACAGATTTGAGTAAGGATGTGTAACACACAGAAAAATACTCATTTTTATTCTAAACAAAAATGGTAACACATTTTAAATGTGAGCAAAAATACATAAATAGATAACCTAAGTGATGTAAATAGAAGTGTCAAATTTAGGCCAGGTGGGGTGGCTCATGCCTATAATCCTAGCACTTTGGGAAACTGAGACAGGCGAATTACTTGAGCTCCCAATTTCAAGATCAGCCTGGGCAACATGGTGAAACATATTTCTACAAAAAACACAAAAATTAGCCAGGCATGGTGGTGTGCACCTGTAGTCCCCGATACTTGGGAGGCTGAGGTGGGAGGATGGTTGAACCCAGGAGGTAGAGGTTGCAGCGAGCCGGGATCGTGCCACTGCACTCCAGCCTGGTCCAAAGAGCCAGATCTTCTCTCAAAAACAAAACAATATAGAAAAAGAGATATCAAAGTTATAAGTTAAAAGATTATCCAGTGCACTTCTAGACAGGAAAACGCAAGTCAAAACAAATAATAAAATATTGCTTTATTTCTACCAGAAAAACAAATTATTTTTAAACTGTAAACACCATAGTAGATTTTTCCAACAGAATGAAAGCTCCACTGGGAGAGTAATATTTTTATTCAGTACTGTATTCCTGGAGTCTAAAATAGATTCTGAAAAAAATAGGTGCTTGCCCAACGTTTGTGAAATGAACAGTGGGTATAGGTAACAATTCCACAGCACTTACGTGCCAAGCACCAATTGCCCTGCAGGTGGTAATTCACTTAACCTTCCCTACAGCCCTATGAAATAAGGGCTATTATTACCGTTTTGTGGATGTAGAATTTGAGGCACACAGTGGTACATCTAATAAGTGGCAGAGCTAAGAATTGAATCCGGGCAGTCTGGCACCTGCTTGTCTCTACCTAAGGACAAGGTAGGGCAAGACATCACTGGCTGGGATGTGGAAAAGGAGCACAGCCTTTATGTGGAAAGCAAGCTGGCAGGAACTCCACTTCTGCCAAGTGGGGACAAAAAAAATACCAAGAAGTAAGGATATGTGCAAGGACACTTTTTGCCCCATTTTTTAGAGTGGAAAAAAGTGAAAGAAAAGGAAATAGCTGGATAATTTGTAGTAAATACACATGACAGAATAGTACGCTGCAATGAAAATAAAAAATTAGAATCGCAACAGTTGACTTGGATCAATGTTAATAATGATACCTTGTTAAAAAATTTAAATATGCCAACAGATAGAAATATAAACATTATATTCTCATTTTGGTAAAAAAAAATAGACAAAAACTTTGTGTGTGTGCGTGTGTGTGTGAGTGTATGCCTTGATATGATTAAATTACTTCTAGCTCATTACCATGGGCACCCAGGGGATTGGGCTGGGTACTGATGCAAGTAGAATAAGAAAAAGTGAGAACCAAGTAAAAATGGGGAAAATTACTATTTCTAGAATTAAAAATAAAATACTATTACTATTTTTAGAATTAATACAAAACTATATTTAGAAGTGCATATGATTGGCTGGGTGTGGTGGCTCACACCTATAATCCTAGCACTTTGGGAAGCTGAGGACAGTGGATCAGTCAGGAGTTCAAGACCAGTCTGGCCAATATGGCAAAACATCATCATTACTAAAAATACAAAAATTAGCCATGCATGGTGACAGCCACCTGTAATCCCAGCTACTAGGGAAGTTGAGGCAGAAGAGCCACTTGAACCCAGGAGGTGGAGGTTACAGTGAGCCAAGATTGCACCACTGCACTCCAGCTGGGGTGACAGAGTGAGACTTCATCTCAAAAAAGAAAAAAAAAAGTGTGTATGATCACATCTATGCACTTTGTGAAATTATGTATGTTAAAAATAAATTGAAATTTAAATTCAAGTGTTTTGTCCCCCTTTTTATTAAGTGGGTTTGTTTTTGAGTTGTGGGAATTGTTTGTATATTCTGGACACAATTCTTTATTAAATGTGTTCATTGAAAATATTGTCTCCTGGTCGGTGACTTGACTTTTAACTTTCCTAATTCTGTTTTTTGAAGGGCAGATAATTTAAATTTTGATGAAATTTAAATGATCACTTTTTCTTTTTCACGTTCAAGTGCTGTTTATGAATCATCTAAGAAGTATTTGCCTATTCCTAAAAGTTACAAAGATTTTCTTATGTTTTTTGTAAAAGTATTATATCGTTTTCCCTTTTACATTTATATATATGTATTTCATTTCTAGTTAATTTTTGTGTATGATTTCAGATCGGGACTAATATTTGTTTAGTTTTTAGTCATCAGGGAAATGAATACCGTATTTATAACGGTATCTCATCACAATGAAATAACGCTGCAAATCAACTAGAATGGCTAAAATTAAGAAGACTGACAATACAAGAGTTGGCAAGGATATTTAGTAGCTTCAGCTTTTATCCAGTGTTAGTGGAAGTGTAAAATGTTACAGCCACTTTGGGAAACAATTTGACAATTTCTTATAAATTTACAATGTGCCCCACTTAGCATGTGTCCCAGCAACTTCATTTCCAATTATTTACCTTAAAGAAACAACTTGAAAATAAGTCTTCATACAGCTTTATTGATAATAGCGCCACTGAAATTAATCCAAATACAGCCTGAATGGATTAAAAAGAAAAACAACTGTGATTCAGCTGTAATACTATTCAATAACTTTTTTAAAAACTGAACTATGAATTCCTGCAATAACATGAATGAATCACAACAATATTATGCAGAGTAAAGTGTGTGTACATATTTTCAGTTTCATTTATATGAAATAAGACCAGTGTAGTTACTTAAGGCAGGCCTGAGAAGAAAGTGATTGTAGAGTTCACAGGGGTACCTTTTGGGGTGATGGAAACATTCTGTATCATGACTGGGATGATGGTTACACAGCAGGATACATCTCACTTACAGAAATGTACTCTTAAAACAAGCCTCTCTTATTACAGGTAAATTATACTTCAATAACCTTAAAAAAAATAAAAAGGAAGGGCCAGGCATGGTGGCTCCAGCATCTTGGGAGGCCAAGGTGAGTGGACCATGAGGTCAGGAAATCGAGACCATCCTGGCTAACATGGTGAAACCGTCTTACCAAAAATTAACCAGGCGTGGTAGGACGCGCCTGTAGTCCCAGCTACTCGGGAGGCTGAGGCAGGAGCATCGCTTGAACCAGGGAGGCGGAGGTTGCAGTGAGCCGAGGTCATGCCACTGCACTCCAGGCTGGGGCCAGATTCCATCTCAAAAAAAAAAAAGTTGAATTTAAAATATGAAATACAAAAATGAAATAAAGTTCTTAATGAAGGCTCTTTGTCACCAAAACTATCTGTGGTCTGCACTGATGTCTGGTTTCTCTGATTCTTGAAAACTGCTCATCACTATTAAAATTACGTTTCTCTCCAGGCAGATTCAAAGCAACCAATCCAATCTTTTTAACACATTTTTAAAAAATATATTTATTTTGAGTCATAGGTGGGCCACTGAAGTTCTTTGACTTGTTATTTCTTTCTTTCCACCATTATGTCTCCACCTCTCTAGTAGCACTGAGCCAGTCGGCTTATCATTTGTGTGCACCTGCCTTATACATTTCTACCTTTCAACCTTCTTAATCCTTCACCGGGAATATTGTGTCCTGCCCTGGTAAACAATATGTCCTTCCTGCCTTCAAAACATGATGTAAACTTCTCTTCTAGGGAGCTGATATGGTTTGTATGTTTGTTCCCTCTTAATCTCATGTTGAAATGTGATTCCTCATGTTGGAGATAGGGCCTGGTGGGATGTGACTGGATTGGAGGGTCTCGCTCTGCCACCCAGGCTGAAGTGCAGTGATGCTTTATTTCATTTTTGTGTTTTATTTTTTAAATTCAACTCTTTTTTTTTTTTTTTTTTGAGAGAGAGAGTCTTGCCCCAGGCTGGAGTGCACTGGCACCATCTTGGCTCACTGCAACCTCTGCCTACCAGGTTCAAGTGGATCTCCTGTCTCAGCCTCCCGAGTAGCTGGGATTACAGGCAAGACCCACCACGCCCCGCACCACAACCTCCGCATCCTGGGCTCAAGTGATTCTCATGCCTCAGCCTCCCAAGTAGCTGGGACTACAGGCGCACCACCACGCCCTGCTAATGTTTGTATTTTTAGTAGAGATGGGTTTCACTACTAAAGGTAGTCTTTAAGCTACTTAAAGGTTTCAGGCTGGTCTCAAACTCCTGGCCTCATATGATCTGCCTATCTCCTCCCAAAGTGCTGGAATTACAGATGTGAACCACCATGCCTGGCCCTCGATCCGATCTTTTTAAAAGGAGACTCCACTCCTCCAAAATCTTAGATCCATTTCCTTCCCAATCATTGCTTATAAACTGCTAATGCCCATCTTAAAAAATTGCAAGTGAGTTTCTTGAGCTGACATTCCAAGTGAATAGTGGACCTAACATGGGATCTCACTGACAACTATTAACCATTGCTGTACAATCCTAACATGTATGATCCTAACAAAAAACAAACAAACAATATGTCAGGCACAGGTAATAATTTATAAATAATTAATGAGACTGTTCCTGCCTTTGACTCTTTGGGCAGTCTCTTGTTATCAGTTAAGCCATGGCCACTCAGTGTTTACCCCTGTAGTCTGCCCACTACAGGTAGTCAGGTGAGATAATGATCAGAGAGCAGCAGTTGCTCATTTAAATCACTTGAAGAGCTTTTTAAAAACACTGATTCGCAGGCCCCACCTCAGGCTCACTAAATCAAAGTGTCTAGGGGTGAGTTCAGGGCATTGATATTTCTAAGAAGCTCTCAGATCATTTGAATGAGCAGTCCGGATTGGAAATCACCATTTCAAAGGGAGAGAAAAAAGAGATGTCATTTGACAACTTCTAAAAAACCCGTACCTGGCGACATGAAACCATTTTTAAAAGAGCAGGAAACGTGGACCCAGAATAGAGAAGAAAAAGATAAGCATCTTAAAAAATTTTAAACATAAATGTGTTTAACCTCAGAATTTCCTGTTAATTTGACTGTGGACCCAGATTGACACCTATGCACAGTTTACAGACTGACAATGCACCAACGAACACAGCCTCAGAATTGCTGGCTGAGTGGGACACAGCCAGATGACACAGGTGGGCCACTGAAGTTCTTTGACTCGCTGTTTATTTCTTTCCACCATTATGTCTCCACCTCTGCAGTAGAGCCGAGCCATTGGCTTATCATTTGTGTGCACCCGCCTTAGAGATTTCTACCTTTCAACCTTTTTAATCCTTCACTGGAAATATTACGGCCTGCCCTGATAAACAATAAGTCCCTTCCTCTTTCAAAACATGGTCTAAACTTCTCTCCTAAGAAGAAAGACATTAACTGTAGAGGCCATTGGTTATAAATTTTCTCATGTTCATTCCAGGTTCAAATGCCAGTAAGTTGAAATGTGGCTCCTTCTTGCTTTGTTCCTTCCTCATTTTTTTGAGGTACAGCTGACACTGAAGAGGACAGGAGACATCTTGCTGTCCCATATATCCCGGAAGAGAAAGAAAGTCTGCTCGTGCACAGGTCAGGAAGAAGGATCAGAGTTTCACATTTTAAAAACTGAGATAAATTCAGATATCATAAAATCTATCCTTTTGATATGTACAATTCAGTGGTTTAGTATATTAACAAAGTCATGCAACCATCACCAATATCTAATTTCAGAAAATTATTCCCCACAAAAAGAAACCCCATACCAATTATTCACTCCATATTCCTCCCTTCCCCTCCTCCTTGACAAACACTCTTACTTTTCTGCCTCTATGGATTTGTCTATTCTGAATATTTCATATAAATGGAATCGTACACTATGTGGTCTTTTGTGTGTAGTTTCTTGCATGTGGCTTAATGTTTTCCAGGTTCATCCACAGTGTAGCATGCATCATTATGTCACTCATTTTTATGGCTGAATCCCATTGTATGGATATACCACATTTGGGTTATCTATTATCACTTGATAGATGTGTAGGTTGTTTCCACTTTTTTGTTATTAACAGTAATAATGCTATGAACATTTGTAACCAAATTGTTTTTAGATGTTTATTTTTAATTCCTTTGAGTATATGCTTAGTAGTAGGATTTCAGGGTCAAATAGTAACTCTGTGGTTAACCTTCTGAGGAACTACAAAACTGTTTTCCAAAGCAGATGCCCCATTTTATATTTTCACAAACAATGTATGAGGGCTGAACACAGTGGCTCATGCCTATAGCACTTTGGGAAGCTGAGGCAGGAGAATTACTTGAACCCAGAAATTTGAGATCAGCCTGGGCAACACAGGGACACTCTGTCTCTACCAAAAAAAAAAAAAAAGCTAGCCAGTTGTGGTGGCCAGTGCCTGTGGTCCCAGCCACTCAGGAGGCTAAGGCAGGAGGATCGCTTGAACCCAGGAGGCTGAGGCTGCAGGGAGCCATGTTCACGTCACTGCACTCCAGCCTGGGTGAAAGCACAAGAACCTGTCTCAAAACAAAGAAAGAAAATTAAACAATGTATGATGATTCCAAATTCTTCATATTCTTGATTGTTATTGTGCATCTTTTTTACTATATCATCTTAGGGAATACAAAGTAGTAGCTCATCATGGTTTGGGTTTGTATTTCCCTTGTGACTAATAAATTGAGGATCTTTTCATGTGCTATTGACCATTTTTATATCTTTTGGAGAGAAATCTCTACTCAAATCATTGCTCAGTTTTTTACTGAGTTATTTATCTTTTTATTATTGAGTTGCAAGAATTCTTTACATATTCTGAATACCAGTTCTTTTCCATATATATGATTTACAAACATTTTCTCTCACTCTGTGAATTGTCTTTTCACTTTCTTGTTACTGTCCTTTGAAACACACAGTTTTAAATTTTGACAGAGTCCAATTTATTTACGTTTTTTGTTGTCATTGTTGTAGCTTGAGCTTTTGGTGTCATATGCAAGCACACATGGCCAAATCCAAGGTTTCAGATTGGATTTTCTTCTAAGAACTTTGTAGTTTCAGCTTTTATATTTAGATTTTGAATCTTTTTTTAGTTAATTTTTGTATATGAGCTGACGTAGGGGTCCAAATTTTGTTTTTGTGTTTGGATACACAGTTGTCCTGGCACCATATGTTGAAAAGGCCATCATTTCCTCCCATTTAATTGTCTTGACCTCCTTGTCAAAAAGTAGTGACCATAAATGTGAGGATTTGTTTCTGAACTTTCAGTTCAGTTTTGTACTGTCTTGATTACTGCTGTTTTGTAGTAAATTTTGAAATCAGGAAGTGTGAATCCTCCACCTTTGTTCTTTTTAAAGATTGTTTCAGCTTTTCTGGGTTTTTAAAATTTTCTTATAAATATTGGGATCAGCTTGTTGATTTCTGTAAGACTTCAGCTAGATTTTGATAAGCATTTCATTAAATTTATAGATTATTCAATTCGAAGTTTTACTATATAAACAATATTGTTTCCCAATCCATGAATATGAAATGGCTTTCCATTTACTTAGATTATTTTTATAATTTTTCAACAATGTTTTGTAGTTTTGAGAATATTTTTACTTTTATACTGAATTTATTTCTAAGCATTTTATTCTTTTTGATGCTATTACACATGCTATTGTTTTAACATTTCATTTTCAAATGATTTTTTGCTACCATATAAAATATAATCGATACTTGTATATTGATCAGGTATCCTGAAACCGTGCTGAACTTGTTTATTAGTATGTTTATATAGTATGTTCACTATGCCATCTGGGCATAGAGATAGTTTTACTCCTTCCTTCCAAACTGGATGCCTTTTCTTTCTTTTTCTTTTCTAATCGCTTTGACAACCTACAGTACAATGTGAATAGAAGTGGCAGGAGTGAATGATATGGTTTGGATATTTATACCACCCAAAGCTCATGTTGAAATGTGATCCCCAATGTTGGAGGTAAGGCCTGGTGAGAGGTGTCTGGGTCATGGTTTGGTACTGTTCTCATGACAGTAGGTTCTCCAGAGAGCTGGCTGCTAAAAAGTGTGTGGTGTCTCCTTCCTCTTGCTTCCACTTCACCTTCTGCCTTAAGTAAAAGCTCCCTGAGGCCTCCCAGGAAATTGAGAGATTCCAGCACCATGCTTTGTGTACGGTCTGCAGAACTTTGAGCCAGTTACAACTTTTTTCTTTAAAAAATGATTACCCAGTCTCAGGTATTTCTTTATAGCAACACAAGAATGACCTCACACAGTGGACATCTTTGTCTTGTTTCTTATCTTAGAGGAAATGAGTATGATGTTAGCAATAGGTTTTAAAAGATACTCTCTATTCGATTGACAAAGTTTGGTTCTATCCCTAGTTTGTTGAATGGTTTTGTCATAAAAAGTTGTTATATTTTGTCAAGTGCCTATTGTGTCTATTGAAAAAATAAATTGCTTTCGTTCTTTTTAAATTAAAGAATAAATTATAAAGAATATTAGAATAAAATCTAATAGCAATTTAATTTCAATAGTATACAGAAATTGGTTCTATATAGCTCTATTCTCTTCTACCCTTCTTTGTGCTATTATTGTCATGTGAATTACATTGTATATATTATAAGCCTATCACACAGTTTTATAAGTGTTGCTTTCTGTAGCTGTCTTCTCAATCAGGTAGAAGTTATTTTTACTAGTTCTCTTTATTTCCTCATGTGGATTTGAGTTGCTGTCTAGTGTCCTTTTATTTCAGCCTAAAGAACTCCCTTTAGTTTCTTTTTATAGGATAAATCTGCCAGGGAAGAATTCTCACAGTTTTTGTTTCTGTGGATATGTCTTCATTTCTTCATTTTTGAAAGATAGCTTTTTTTTTTTTTTTTTTTTTTTTAGATATAGACTTTTTGGTTGCAGTCTTTTTCCTTCAGTTCTTCAAACACGTCATACCACTTTATTCTGGTCTCCATCGTTTTTAAGGAGAAATCGCTTACTAGCCTTATAGAAGATCCCTTATGTGCTTAGTCTCTTTTTCCATGCTGCTTTTAAAAGTCTTTGTCTTTGACTTTTAACAGTTTGCTGATATGTCTAAGTGTGTATCTCTTTGAGTTTTTCTTCTTGGAGTTTGTTGAGCTTCTTGGGTGTGTAGATTAATGTTTTTCATCAAATTTGAAGAGACTTCAGCCATTCTTTCCTCAAAATAATTTCTTTTTACCCATTTTCTCTCTCTTCTCTCTTAGGATTTTCATTATGCTTTAGTTGGTGTGCTTCGTGATGTCTCACAAATCTCTGAGGCTCTGTTCCTTTAATTTTCTTTAATTTTCATTCTGCAGAGTGGATAAGCTCAATATGTGGAGACATTATTCTTGTACTTTCCTTTAGTTTTTAGACATCATTTTCTTTTATCCTTTGGACATATTTATGATAGCTGATTTAAGCTCTTTTCTTACAAAGTTCAATGTGTTTGCTTCATCAGAAACACTTTCTATTGGCAGCTTTTCATTGCGTATGGGTCATATTTTTCTAATTCCTTTTATGTTTCAATTTTTTCTTAAACAGAACATTGTAAAAACTATTATGTGGAAAACCAAGAAATTAGATTCCTCTCCCTGTCCAAGGTTTGTTTGTTGTTCATTGCTGTTGTTGTCACTCTTTAGTAACCTTTCTGATTAATCACATAAAGTTTGTATTCACTGTTGTGCGTGGCCACTGAATCACTGATTGTTTTGCTTTGTGGCTAACTAATGATTAGACAGAGATTTCCTTAAATTCCTTGAAACAATTAGTCTTCTGGCCTCTCCAGAGGGCTGTGTGTGTGTGTTACAGCACTCCTTCAATGCTCTGGCAGGCAGATCACATTTTTGCAATAGCTTTTACTTCTCATTTCTTATAGAACCTCAAGATAAGCAAGAGGTACTAAGGGTTTCTTTGATATTTCCTGGTCATGCACATGGACTTCTACTTTTACAGGAGACTTTTAACTTTCTGTAATAGATTGGATAATGGTTCCCCCCAAATTTGTTCACCTGGAATCTCAGAATGTGACCTTACTTGGTAATATATTTTTCAGATGTAATTAGTTAAGATGATATCACCATGGCTTAGAGAGGACCCGACATTGAATGACTGGTGTCATTATAAGGAAGCCATGTGATGACACAGGGACATACACAGAGAGGAAGTCCCTGTGATAACAAAGGTAGAGATTAGAGTGATATAGCCACAAACCAGGAAACACCCAAAATAATTGTGGCAATCACCAGAAGCAAGGAGCAAGCAGGAAACAGATGATCCCTCAGTGCCTCCAGAGGTAACAAACCCTGTCAATACCTTGACTTCAGATATCCGGACTCCAGAATTGTGAGACAATAAATTTCTGTTATTTTAAGCAAGCTAGTTTGTGATCATTTATTACAGCAGCCCTAGGAAACTAACATACCCCTTGAAAAAACTCATTCCCTAGCTTTTCCTTTAGCCTTTCTTGGTCAGCACTTTTTTTTTGGTACCATCCATTTCCATGACTTAGGCAGCAGCCTTGTTAAACAATTGCCTCTGATTATTTTTGACAAATGCCTCAGGGAAATGTTTAGTGAAATAATGAGAAGTCATGAGACGTAGAGTTTCCAGCAAACTTCCAGACAGGTTGAGTAATGACATACTCTATGGGGATAGAGCTTTTTGGGAGAACCAAACCTGTTTTGCCTCTCTAGTGGTTGCTGGGCTGCTGATTTCATGGTTACTGTGATTATCACAGAACTGACTACCATAGAACTGAGGGGAAGGAAATGCAAATGGGATAGGTTGAAGCACCACAAAGCTACTTTTTTTTTAACCAAGATTCATGTATTTTCCTTGAATAGATGCTCCTCAGATTGTTGCAATCTTTAGGTTAATTTTCAGAGTTTGGAAAAGTTGATTTTGATAATTTTTGCCAGTGTTTTCATTGTTCTTCTGGAGTCAATTTTGAGAGATCTTTATTTCAGTACTCCAGAAGTGCTGTCTCCAGTGATTTTTTTTTATGAGACATGACCATTTCTGATAATTCATAAACAAAGTTAACTACTTCAATGATAATTCCCTAACTGCTTTAAAGGTATGAAAGCATTATTGTTTTTGTTTTTATTCCCCATAAAACAGGGAGAAATACTGTAAATGTATTACTTCACCTTCCTCTCAGACATAGATAAATGTATAAATAACTGAATGAATGGAAACAACATGACCCAGGGGAAAGAAAAATGAGTGTTAGGAGACAAGAATAGGCAGATTTTTGAGATCTCATTTTAAAACTGGCCATAGATGAAACAAGATAGTTATTAATGTGCTATGAAAGGGTCAAATAGCTTCTTAGCCCTATTTTGTTTTACCATTAACAGTGTCTCCATTACAGCTTAATGTGTCATATGCCTAATTCAAGAGGTAATTTTCTTTAAGAGGTAGATGCTCAATATGTTAGGGAAGCTTGGCTAAGTAAAGGCTGATTATGGTGGGAAATCAAACAATAGGCAGAAATGGATGTAGTTGATGGCTGCCTGTATTATTAGACACTAGAAAATATTGTGTTGTCTGATTTTGTTGTTTTCTTTACTGAAGAATGAGAATAATTTGTCCTTTAATGTCCCTCCTCTGAGAAGTAAATGAGATAATCATATAGCCCTCTCATGACAATTTGACCTACAGGATATGTGACTTTATTTCTTATTAATATTTCTAAACAAAATTTATTGCAGTATAAGTTATATCCAATTATACAGTTGAATGAGTTTTTGCCATATATTCAGACCTGTGTAACCACCCCAACTTCCCCTTTCAGAACTTTCTATCACCTCAAAAATGTTCACTTGTGGCCCTTTATATTCAAACCACCCACCCTAAATTCCAACTCCAGGCAATTGTTTTTTTCTGTCAACATAGATTCATTGTACCTTTCTTAGAATTTCAGATAAATGGAATCATGCAGTATATACTCTTTTATTTATATACTTTAAGTTCTGGTGTACATCTGTAGAACATGCAGGTTTGTTACATAGTTATACATGTGCCATGGTGGTTTGCTATACCCATCAACTCATCATCTACATTAGGTATTTCTCTTCATGCCATCCCACTCTGAACCCCCATCCCCACAGGCCCCGGTGTGTGATATAGTCCCCTCCCTGTGTCCCTGTGTTCTCATTGTTCAACTCCCACTTATGAGTGAGAGCATGTGGTGTTT